>UELV01176298.1:0-32005 GCA_900490015.1 Megastigmus stigmatizans | reverse complement strand
TACCGGTAGTGTCCGTAATTTCGTATTGAACAAAATATATAAAGATAGCTATTAACGATTTCGGAAAAAACGCTCTGTTACGACCTCAGAAATGATGTAAACATTATGTCATTGCAGTTTCATAAAATTCCATGCAGGATTCTCGGAGATTTTTTTCCTCGAAAATTTCGATGCAGGATTCTCGGAGATTTTTTTCCTCGAAAATTTCGAGGAAGAAAATCTCCGGGAATCCTGCATGGAATTTTATGAAACTGCAGTGACATAATGTTTACATCATTTCTGAGGTCGTAACAGAGCGTTTTTTTCCGAAAATTAATAGCTATCTTTATATATTTTGTTCAATACGAAATTACGGACACTACTGGTAAGGTAGGAATCTTTCCGAGGGTCGCACATCCCCTTAAGGGAGTCATCGTGATTTTTCTTTTTCTTGAGAATTTCTTTAAACTTTAAACAAGTAGAAATGAAAATACCTACCATCGACATTCTTCATAATTAAAATGAATTAAAATTCTTACCGTTTTCAAGGTATACTATAGAAAACACGTTAAAAATTTATTCTCATTGTTGTTGGCATATCCATATTACATTTTTTTTTGCACTATTTCAATTACGATTGTATCGGGATAAGCCTCTTAAATATATTCAGTGAAATGAACAGGAGAATCGCTTGGTATGCGTGGCCTTGCCTCTCTCGAGTGTATTTTACGAATTGAAAATAGAAGATTCGATACCCCCACTCTCCAACATTCGTATGAGGAAAACGAAGGGCTTGGCGATATCGTCGATCGTTGTTTTACACTAATATAAAAGGGAATAAACAAAAAGAAAAAAGCAAAATTTCTGACAGAGTAGGCCGAGATAACAACAGCCTGTGATTGCTTCCTAACTGCCAGTCAGCATGAAAGGCGTAAAAATGAGTTTTCCTACAGTTGGCGAAGCGTTGGAATAGTGGGCACACCAATTGCTGTCAGCGTAGCGGGGAAGATCACACAGCTAACAGTATGTAGCTGCCTCGATAGCTACACATCTCCGATACAGTTCTCTCACTTCGTGCCGAGTGCACGCGTGAGCTCGTTGTTATTAGTGCGCGCGTGGTCGCCCGCGACTAGGTACATATACGTAAAGGTACTGCAGTCGCCTGGGTTTTCTTTGTTTTCTAGACGAATTTTATCCTATATAGGTATATCGAGAGGCGCTAATCCACGCGTGCATTCCGTTCAGCTCTGCGCTCGATTACTCGGCGCATAAGTGACTCATTAAACTTTTGAGAAATCGCGAGAATAGATTCGAATAGAAGAAAAAATTTCGATCGATTCCGGAACAGGTGCAGCTTTCCTTACGATTATCGGAAAAATGTCGAACGGCGATGCAGCCGATAAGGTGGTCCTGCGCGACTTGGAGGCCCTGCTGCGAAAGACCATGGGAAAAGAAGCGATAGTCGTGAACTACGAGACCAAGGATCTGCTGCCCGCGGGCGAGAATTACGCGAGTACGATGCTCAAGGTTGACGCGATAATAAAGCGAAGGAAAAACTCGCCGGAGGAAGAGCTGCCGCTCGTCGCCAAGATGATACCGACGGCGGATTTCCAGAAGGCTCACATTAACTGCACCGTCTCCTTCCGCAAGGAGTTTTTCGTGTTCGAGCGACTGATGCCGATGTACAGACAGCTGGAGAAGGAGGCTGGACTCGAGGACGATCAGCTGATCGATATATTGCCCAAGTTCTATGGTGGCAGACTGACGAGGGACGAGAGGAATCCGGATGCGGACAAGGCCGACGATGACGCCGCCATGCTCATGGAGAATCTCAAAGTGCGCGGATATTACACTATGAACAGGATGAAAGGTATATCAAATATTCATGCTTACTTAATGACTCTTATACGGTTTGGAGAGTAAACGGGCCGAGCACGAATTTACAAGTGTTCTTTACTTACTTATACAAATAGGAATCTTAATGGAGAGAATAGATTTGTATAAACTAATTTCTATCGATAGTTTCTTTCCATCCAAAAAAAAGACAGTTATTTACCTTTAAAAATTCATTTCAATGATTATTATGCATTTTCTGTGTCTTTAATTATAATGAATCGTTAAATTCGAACATTAAATCAATCTTGCGCATGAAGTATAACGTTTAGTTAAAACAGAAAATAAATGCATCGCGAACTTCATGAACAAGATGTAGGTATATTGTGAAGTAATTTGAAAAATTGGATTCATAAGATTGCGATTTTATTACACAAAGAAAAATATAAAGATAGAGATTACCTAATTGTTGGACAAAAACCTCTCTTAAGGCCTTGGTGATGATTTAAACGCATTAAGTGGTTTAAGTTTCACGAAATTCCACCTACGATTCACAGATTTTTGGTGTCGAAAATTTCGGAGATAAAAGTCGTTATGAATTACGAACGAATTTAAATATATATAATAGGTATGGTATAAGATAATAAATATTATTTTTAATATAAAGTCCATCTAGCCTAACAAAAGGTAATGCATTTTTAATAGCTTATAAGTATATAATCTTTTGGAAAAAGACGACATACTGTCAAAAAAGGAATATAATCAGCGTTAATGTATAACTACGTTTTCGAGCGACGTAAAAAACCGTAATTCAAAACTAACAATTTGATGATGTAATTTCATGACAAACATTATTATTCATTCACAAAAAACGGATTTTAATTCCGTTCTTGTGTGCTTCTTTTGTTAATTTAGACTTGACTAGTAATTAAGTACTCTTGACATCAGTTATAATGCAGTTCTTCAAACATTTTATTATTTGCAATTCAAATCGCGAAGAATATTTACGCTTGTGCGATTTTGATCTTATTGCAATTAGTAGCTTATTCGAGAATCATGTGTATTATGATACGTGAAAACCAATAGCGGCCAAAATTATTTGATTAAACGATTACATATATGATTTTTGTAAAAAGTGAAAAAATAATATTACTTTCTTATGTAGTCAAAAGACACTTTTGAGATTAACATTTATAATATATTTATTATGGTCACATTATTGAAAAAGAAATATATACTATTTTGTAGTTATCTTAATTGTAATAAATTATTTTCACCACGTAATAGAATAAACGATATTATAAAGTGTTGTTGTCATTCCAATATCATAATGTTATAGATTATGTGCTTGCATATTCTTATCGCGCAAGCGCAATGTCGAATACCGCGTTTAGATTATTTTCCCGCGCGTTTTCTCGCTCTGGAAAAAAAGAGCACATAACAGTGTGCTGCAATGAAAGCTGCATTATTCTTTATTCTGCTCCCAAGCTAAATTCACTTATATTATTACGACTCGACACGATGTGTCACTCACCTCGAAATGGGTGAGCATCGCTATATAGATGCACATTCTTACACGAGTGGAATTACATGAGAGGGAGACGAAGGGAGAGAGAGAGAGAGAGAGAGAGAGAGAGAGAGAGAGAGAAAGAGAAAATTAAAAAGAGTAAGAGGCGCCCATGTATATATAAGAACGTGCTTACACGTATGTAATTATATGATGTCGATACAGCGAAAAAACTATTATTTTCCACTACAGATAATCTATTCAACAGGTCTTGATTTCGAGCACGCGAAACACGGGATAAGAAATCTGGCTCGATTGCACGCTCTGGGGGTAGCAACTAAACTCAAGAAGCCCAAATTCTACAGCGAGGCTAAAACTGTTTTGAACATCGTTCCATTCGATACCAATTCGAACATGTTCGACGATGTGCTCGATCACACTTGTGAAACGGTCATGAAAGATTCACGAGTAGCCAAGTACAAGGATCGCGTAAAGGCAGCCTTTGAATCGGATAGGGACTTCAAGTCCTTACACTCGTCGGTGGAGATCGAGCCCTGGTCCACCATAATACACGGCGACTTCTGGGTCAATAATATCATGTTCCACCAAGGTTCGACTTCGTATATAATACCGTTATCGTATTTTATTTAAGTTACTGCGCGCTACTTAAAATTTTCACGTGTGATAAATACTCGAAATGCATGTCGTAAAGTTAAGAATATCGTAATTACAGTAACTTTTCTTTTGCATACATCATCTCGCCATCTCCTAATATCTACAATGCGCTTCGCTGTGTACGTTGGTAGTGCAGTACCTTATAAGTATGTGTAAAAAGCCTTTCTCGCTCGAACTTAAATAATAATAAGCTGGAATTTTGAGAGAGCATCAAATTTTTAAGGCGCATAATGCACAAAGGCAAATTTCTTTTTCGCTTTTAATGTCTTTAGTGTAATAAATTAAAGCTATTTGTCAATTAATCTCTTGGTAAAAATCAGATTTAGCTTAAAATTACTGGAAATGTAAATTTATATGTAAAAATGACTCAACGAAATTTTTGGAAACAGAGTCGAGATATTATTGTTTTGATATAAGACACAGAGTCTTATGACAATTCACTTTTTTTCGCACTCATTTGTATATTGAAAATTACGTAAGTATATAACAATTTGTTTTCGATAAAAAATGAAAAAAATTTGTATTATGTGGCAAAGGTTTTATGAACATTTTTTGACATTAGAAACTCTTAATATCGATACTGATGGAGAGGATGAGAATATATTATTTAATAAGAAAAAAATCATACGGACCAATGTTAATTACCAAATCATCTCTAAATTTTTTCCTATTAACATTGACTATTCATCAACTTTGAAAAATCATTCGGAGATGACTAAAAAAACCTACAACTAAAAAGACATACTTACTTTTTAATAAAAAAAAGTGAAAGTTCTAATAAATGAAACTGAAAATTTTAAACAAGGTTTTAAAGAGTAGATATTTTATACACATTTTTGCACAATTTTAGTCACACAACAAGACTTATCCGCGATTAAAAATGTCGAGTATTAAGTAAAATCTTAAAAAAATCGCGTCTAGATAAATTTTGGTGACGGCGTTTGTAAGACAGACTTCATAAACTATCACGAACTTTATGTTTTGAATTTTTCCAGGATACTTACATAAAATGTTACAGCGGCGAAAGTTGAAAATCAAAAATAAAATTTTTTTAATCAATCCTGATAATTTTTTGATTTTATTGATTGACAACTAGTGAACAACCACATTGTCTAAGACTCACAAATTATACTTATCGTAAAGCAATTACAAAAATATATCTTTCTATTTGCTAGATCCTAACGGCAAAATCGACGATGTCAAGTTTGTCGACTTCCAGTTAACGAGGATATCAAGTCCATTGAAGGACCTTCCATATTACATGTGTGCAAGCATGAGTGAATTCGTAATGGAGAATCACTTCGATGAGCTGCTCGACATCTATCACTCTAAATTTATCGAGGTCTTGGGTATCATAGGCATCGATGCGTCACCGTTTCACAAAAACTCCTTTGAGGAGCAGCTGAAAAAGGACGCGCACGTAGAGTTGTTTCACTGTCTGATGGCTGTTAAATTCTTTACGATGGAGGTAACCGAAGACGTAGATATGAATGATATTAAGAATTCGGTGATGATGTCCGTTGGAGGTGAATTTTACGTGGAAAGGTGTTGGAAAATTGTTTCAAAATTTATCGACAAGAAATGGATATAAAGATTTGATTTGTGATGACTTAGTAAAAGTTTAAATACCAAACAAAACAGTGATCCGAAGATAAAAACTTATTTAGGGGAATGAAACTATAAAGATTGCGGCTTTACAGATAAGTAATAGATACCTACGTCAAACGTTGTAAGCTAGGAGACAATTTAGAGAGTTGCAAATTCATTATTTAATTGATTGATTATCTCCGTAATGAGTAAAGATAACGAAAAATTACAACTATACGCCCTGAAAAGGTTTAAAATAAATACAACGGTATAACACTATCTGATTTAATATAGAGACTGTTAAAATAGATCGTTCGACTCATTGAATTAGTTGATCAAATCGGTCGTATCTCATGCGTCAGTAAGAAACATTGGTAAAACGTCGTCATGAGATTTGTGGTATAAGTACGTACCGCATTTTTTGCCGGTAAGCCTAATCAACGTAGTTCGCTATACTGGGCAATTATATAGTTATTAAGTTTGCAGAAAAAAGTTGCAAAAAAAGCAGTTTCTGCGACTATAAACTCACCTATGCAATAAAGAAAAGCGACTTTTGTGGCTAGTTCAATTTTTGTAAAGTACAGCGTAGTTTCTAGCCAGTTTACATAGATACTTTTTCCTGTACTAGGGATGAAAGATTGTATATAAATTAAATGATATTTGAACAAAGTATTAATTGTACAAAGCAATTATATAAAACAAATTTATATAAAAAATTATATAAAACAAGAATTATTATTTCGATTAATATATATATATATATATATATCTTGCTAATATTATACCTATGCTTAAACAAAACCTTTATTTTTATGTCGTATTATCAGTGAGCCTCTAACTATTAGGCTTAATTTCTTACCCTTTACAGATTATTACAGAATTTTTATCAGAATTAAAATTCTTATTGTTCGCAATTTTATTAAAAATCAAGTTATACATCTTTGTATGTAATAAAGCAGTTTAGCTAAGTAGACTTAGTGAATTGTGATATTATACATTCATTTTAGTATTTTTAAATTTAATTTTATATTGTATACTTTACGAATGTACATATATATTATTTAATAAACTATTATTTACTATCATTATTGTTATTTAAATTATTATTAATAAACTATTTTTTTTAAATGTTAATGACAGCACCACAAAGAAGTATAAATAATTACAATAAATTGGAAACTTATTAATACACGTTATTACTTTTGTGATTGTTATTACAATGTAAATTTTTATCAAAATATTGGTCTACATTAAATGATTTTGAAGTTTTATTCTAGCGGAAAGGAAAATATATAGGGTAGAAAAAAACTCATATTTTCAGGTAAAATATCTGAATTTTTAACATATATTTTAGGTGTTTCAAAGCAAACACTCTCACATTCGTAAACATCACAAAGCTTTGGTTTTTGCCCGCGAAAATTGCGTTTTATGCACGAATAAAACATATCACACTTATCAGATTACATGGCTCGTTTAATAAAGTCACGCCGTTCGATGCCATTGCTTAACCAGGTTTATACATAAATTATTAACTCGTCAACAGAGCATTTAAACGGAAGCACATAGTACTGAGCAAAAAAAAAACAAACAAAATATGAAAAAAAAAAATAAAAATAAACAATAACAAGTAAAATTAAAATGGCGTGAAGTCGGTAATTTACGAATTTGAAGATCAATGAATAAAAGTATGGAAGGTTCATTTGAATAAGTAGCTCAAATACCAACAAATAAGTCTTATTAACATTCAAGTTTAATACAGTGCTTTCGATTTAGTTTAAAGTACCATAAAACTACGTATTCCGTAGTTTCTTTTTAAGCAGATTCATTTCGTAAATTATGGCTGTCATTACTATCGATAAGCGAAGTCTTTATCTGGAAACGAATTTTCCACGAAAAATTTGACATGTATCACATATAACGTAGTGCATATAGGGAATTAACAATGTGCTTCGTTCATCGACTTGAATGTTTTTAGTTTACGAAATGTACCTCCTTGAGGAATTATAAACTAGCTAATTATTACAATAAAAGCCACAATTTATCTGACTCACTGTTTTTCTTTTTCTTATTCTTTTAACCACTTATTGGTTATGAAAAATATTATATGATTTTTATTACTTTAATATCTACAAACATGGACTTTCGTTAATAAAATTGAGATTAATGAGTATTTCAACTATTGTAGGAGGGCTAAACTTGATACAAAAAAAAATAATGTTTTTATTGGCAAAATGGCATTATTACAAATTGTTCGACCTCTACAAGCTATTGATTCAAAATTCTCAAGACGTAGACGTAAAAATAGTTTATTGTTTGACAATAGAAAATTAAGTAAACGAAATTAAAAAATTAAAAATATTCTTATAGTTTTGTATTAGATTTGGCCCTCACACAAATCGCTAAAATAATTCTCAATTATTTAAAAAATGTAGGATGATAACAACTTATACTAAACTATAAAATAACATATAACATAAAAAACTAAAATTTTATAAATATCAACCAAAAGCTTTTTATATAATCACATACAATAAGATAGCTTTCAATGAAAATATCAAAATCAAATTGTTTTATCTTTTTTAATAATCTTAATACCAATATTACTAAAAAAATATTTTTAATATCAAACATTATAAAATTAAAAGTAATAAATGATACTTGTAAAATAATATAATTATAAAAATCAATAAACAAATAATATATAATATATAATAACACGGGTTACAAACTAAAAAAAAAGTTTTTTTCAGCTAATTACAAAATAACGATTTATAATTGTTGGATATGCTTATTGCAAAAATCCCTTTGTCCTGAGAATGAGACAATGTGAATGTCTTGATATTCGAAATGCCTTTTCTTTATACGTCAAACGCAAGACAGAACCTGATTTCCTTTTCATAAATTCCTTCAAAAGTTTCTTTCAATTATTTTTATCAATTTGTCATTCAGCTAATGAATCTTAAGAACTAGAAAAATATTTCATCACACTATTTGAACAGTAGATTGACCGGCAATCTGTAGACAGAAATATGAAAATTCCTTTTTCCTTTTGTTTTCATTGAAAAGAGAAAATAAGAAGACTTGGCTAAAGCTATTTTCAAGAAAAAAATGGAATTGTATTATACAGTCTTTTTTAATTAACGTCTTATTCGCAAATCTATTTACTATATAGTTTCTGATTGCAGCTAATTAAAACTTGAATTTCCTTCTTTAAAACCTACATACTTCCATTGTTTATCGTTTATCATGTAATATTCATTGCTTGGCATAAATTCAAACAGCACCAACGTATTTGTTCGTCACACCATTCTACGTTATATTCGTTAAAATTTGCCTCTTTGGGCTTATCTTGTTTCTATTTTTATTAGTGACAGTACAAAAAACGTATTCACGATAACTGGAGTTCATCTAAAGACGGGTTTTCTCGTAAATTTATAGGATAATTATGAAATAACAGAATAAACTACTGTACCGCTTGAAAATCATCAGTGGACAGATACTGCAAACAGTTTGATATACATATGTACATATTTTAAAAAACATATACTTTCGAAGTCAAGTATGTATAGAAACTCTGCGAACTTCGTAAATTTGCAATAATGATAATTATGTAAAGTCAACGACGCACCACGAAAATAAGAGCTAAACATATTATTGCAACGGAGTCCATCGATAAAAACGAAATAATGTAGAAACCAATGGACTTTATAGCTTTAAATTACTTTTTTCGGACATATATCGTGACATACAAAATCTTTTACATTACTTTCTCTCTCATTTTTTCCTTCTCTAGTTCTTTGAACTATTCGATTCTAATAATTACGACAGGCGGCAGTCACTAGCATATTGTGGTGTAAAGAGTGGAGTAGAACGCCAAGTCCTAATTTGTATCTCTATTAGGAAGTAATAAAAGTCTATTTATCGCAAACTTTGATAGACTGCTTCGCGAGCTTTAGCTGCCTTTTCTCTTTCTTGCTCCTCTACTGACAATAAGAATTTGTAAAATACCCCAAAACAAGGTGGTCTTTTACAGATGCATGCTTCCGAAAGAGAGTGTGATCCGTTACGATTTGTTTGAGCTGCAACAATTGGAACAGTCGAAGCAGCTGGTATGCTATCTCTTATTAGACCATGCCGATCCCCTGCTACTCGTACCGAATGCACCACCGCTGCCAGGTAACTGATTCTGTAAGTCCATTACTGATTCTTGCAATATTCTTTTTTCTTTAAGTAATACGGATATGTCTTCTTGAGCTGCATTTAAGCAGGAACGCAGCTCCTCCTTATCTCTTCTAAGTTTGGAATTCTCATCCGACAAGCGCTCCATAGTGACCAGTCTTCTACGAAGTTCTTCGTTGTCGGACTTCAACTGCTGACTCGATTCTTTCAACACGTTTATTTCCAACTCCTGCTCTACGAATTTCGATAGGTGAGTGTTGTTAGTCTCGTTGAGGTTTGAAGTTCGTTCTTGATTCTCTCTTACTTGGTTCGCTATAAGTAAAGTAATGATATTCATGTGGACAGTGGATCATTAAATCTAATTGATAAAAACACTTACTAATTATTGATTTTGTTTTATCAATGCTTTGTTTCGTCGTTTCTTTTAAAATATTTGTGGCATGCTTTGATAATTAAGTTAAGCATCATGAAAAACAATGTAAGTATATACAAGTAGAAGAGTAAAATTTAATAATGTTTAGAGTTTATGGTAGCTCAAAAGTTGACTTTGAACTTCTACTTATATCTAATTTATTCAACTTTAACTTGTGAAATGCTAACACTTCTGAATGATCTATTTTCAAACAATCATTATTAAAATTTAATAGATAAATCTTAAAATTAAGCATTTTTAAAGCTTTGCTAATAATATTTCTACTAAAAGAATTATTTATTTACAAGTAAACGAAAATTACATTAAAATATCGTGTTATAAAAATAAAATAAAAGAAAAAGAAGTAGTTTTTTAATTTTAATAATTATTTGTAAATAATATACAATGCTTTTCAGAGTTTTGATTCATCTAATATTTCCTAAACATGTCACTATGTTAAAAAACTTAGGATCCTACTGCCTATGTACTATTCTATTTCATGCGTTAGTAAAGTGCACGTTCAATTCGTTACAAATTGGACGAAATTTTAAACTATCTAAAGCTGTGCTTTCCTAAACAGCAAAAGCTGAATACCACTATATCTACATTTTTCTTTCTAATTGTGTTGTACCAATGCTCACATTCGAAAGGCCTTCTGAGTGCACAGAACAATTATGCCATATGTAGTAAGGATCAAATTATACTCTGACGCATATGTCTGCCACTTGCATTACACAGTTACATTAAATTAAAACAAAAAGCGCTTCATTAAAACCTACTGTCCATTACTTATGTACTTAATTATAATAAATTAAATCTATGCATTTTATTCATTTAATAACAGAAAAGTTTCTGAAATTGGGTAATAATTTTACGTTCTTTTACTATATAATTGTAAAACGCAAATTAATATCATTCAAACAACAAGTGGCAGGTAAAGATAAATTAAGTATTTGTAATGTACGAGACTTTAAGTCACTTACCCACTGGTTCGATGTGAAAAACTCCAGTAATATCTCTTGTTATCCTGAGTTTAGAGATACTCAGGTCTATTGGAATTGGCCCAGGTGATGTTATGTTATTAGGCGGACGGTCTTCATTCAGACGTACAGTTATATTTTCTAACAAGATCTGTAACATTACGCAAAATTAGAATCTTTTTATCGTAATGTTTACATTTAATATAAATGTAATTAAAATTCGAATTTGGTTTTTATGTAAAACTCTGTATTAGAAATATTAATATTTCCATTGTAAAATAAAGTAATAGCATATTATGACCTAGGGAAGAAAAAACTTGGACAGTTCAGAACTCGTGTAAATTGACACCAGAGCCGAATACGAAGGTGGCAAATACAGGATCTGGGCTAGCCAATTTTTTCCTGTAGTGCGTTATACTGTTCCTCCAAAGAAAATATAAATGTCTCTCCCAGGCGCTTAGAAGGAATGTAGCACTTTATAATGGTGTATGTATAAGGAAATTATGACTATCTAAGCAAACAGACAATGTAAAAAACCAAAATTTTTAAATCTACCTTCATCGGTATTGGCTTTGGTATGATTTCATCTTCGACTAAGTCTGTTAAGCCTGTAACAGAGCTCATTGCCATAGTAAGCGGTACATCGGCAACTTTGACTTCAATATTATCCTTAAATAATCCTAATATGCTCTCCTTATCATAGAAGTTAATAATATTGACACCAGATTTAGTATCAGTGATTTTATGATCCTTTGATGATTTGCTGCTACTACTGCAAGAAATTTGGCTTGCTTCTGAGAATCGTTTAGTATCTTCCTTTTTTTTCAAACCATGGTCCAGTCGTAACTTAATACGAGATCTGCAGTCTGAGTCAGAGGGAAGCTCCACCCATCCTCTTGATCGAGAGCTGAATTTCGTCTGAGAAAAGGAGCAATATTACAGTGCAATTTTGGTGTGGAATATCTAAATTTCACTATTTTCAAGCTCGTCTATTTTTTTTCATTATAACAAGTAACATTATTAAAAACTTTTCTACTTTCCATTACCAAAGCAATGAGCTTGAATTATGTTGATTTCTAAAAAAAATTTTTACTAATGTATTTATAATACATACTGGTAGAAGAAAAATTCTTTTCTTTTTTAATTTGTTAGATTTTTTATATTGTTATTTTGGATTTTCGTAAATTTGTTATGAAAAGAGTTTTGATTTAGTTTTACTATGCTTATCTAATAAGTCGTGATACTTGACTACTATTTATTATGGTATACAATATTGTGTATTTAACTCATTAAGCCCTGAATGGACGATTGTTTTATACTTTTTTCAACAGCATATTTGAATATGAAATCGCTCGTGAAAAAAATCAGGATATATCATTTCATACGTAAAATTGTCCGATCTTTCGATTGGCTGTGTTAGAATTCAATAAAAATTAGTTTTAAAAAGTTACAATTGTTTATTTAACAAAAAACATGAATTTTTAAAAGAAAAAAATTTTTCATTTCATATTTTCGTATCGAAACCATCGGCGGATTTCATAGACTTGTACATTTCTTGCGTCCATGGACCCTAACCTTTAAAGCTTCGTCAATATTTTTCGCTTTCGTTCATTAAAAGCCGAGATATTGTACTTCAAATGTTGTAAATAATGTCAAATACCTAAAACATGTACTATTTCGTATTTTTACAGTATACGATTTAACAAAAAATTTGCCATTAATCTAACTAATTTCTCTATAAAGCTTATTTTTTAAGCTTTAATTTAATTTTTTAATGGGCTATGTATGATTTTTTTTAAGTCGAGATAACGCAGCATCAAGAAAAAACTTATGTTTCGATATTTCCATGCTTTGCACCAACATGAGAACTTACAGGTTCGTAGTTTAAGATTATTAAATCTTCAAATATCAATATCTTGGTTTAAAAAAATCGTACAGGGTTGACTAAAAAATGAAATTAAACCTTAAAATGCAAGCTTTCTAAATCAATTAATGAGAGTCGTAGCAAAAATGTACGTATACTACATAGTTCGGAATTACTGAATTTTATATTACATCAAACACTTAAATTGATATATCTCGGCTTCTAATGAATGAAATCGAAAAATATCGACGAAGCTTTAAAGGTTCGGGTCCATGGACGCAAGAAATGTACAAGTCTATGAAATCCGCCGATAGTTTCGATAAGAAAATATGAAATGAAAAATTTTTTTCTTTTAAAAATTGACGTTTTTTGTTAAATAAATTTTGTAACTTTTTTTAAAATAATTTTTACTTAATTCTGACACCGCCAATTGAAATATCGGACAATTTTACGCAGGAAATGATATATCCTGATTTTTTTCTCGAGCGATTTCATATTCAAACACGCAGTTGAAAAAAGTATAAAAAATCGTCCATTTAGGGCTTAATGGGTTAAAATATTTAATGATAAATGATTTATGATATAAAAATTCTATAGCTTTTTCATTAACTCTAATTATTACTACCAGAATATATTTAAAGTATGAAATCTTTGCATTAAAATAAGAAATTTGTACTAGCATGTAAGCATATGTATTCATGCTTGAGATTTTGCAATTTTGCATGTGACTTAGTAGTAAAAATATAAAAAAAAAATACAAGGTGATAAAGACATGCTTGCATATAAGCAGATTCAAAAATGCAGGTGTTTTGTAGCATGAAAAGCATTTTTTCAGATTAATAGTATAAATTATTAAAGTATGTATATTAAAACTAGATGTATCAAGTATTTATTGAAATGAGTATAATCAGTTTATCAATTTGTATTAATCTGAAAATTTTATGAATGACTTTGTAAAAATCAATCTCTAATCACGCAATATCATGCGTTCACTTATGGTGGGACTCTACTTTCTAATTTAGTATAAAATATTTTGCCAATACCTTTCTCTTGGCCTGCCACAAGTGCCACACAAAAACATTCACAAGAGAAGGAGAGACGCGGGAGAAGGCATGCAAAAAAGTTGAGAGACAAAATTTGTATAAGTTTGACACGTAAATATGTATAATAAATTGAATTATATCTGGAAAAATAACCGAACAGTCAAAAATTTAAGATATAATAATGGACATAATACTGCGATGCTACTTAAAAAAGGAATTATATCAAAAAGTGTGATTATTTATTCTACCCTAAGCAGCTTTAGGTGTGGGTATACAAAAAATATCTCAACCAATAAACCGAATATAAACAATTAATCTTTTGTTGCAATATGTAATTTTAATCAAAACTATAAAAAAACAAATATACCGCTGTATATGTTGATATTAATTATATTATAGTAGTGTAAAATGATGTTAAATGAAATGTTAAAAATATAACTTAAAATGCTGAAAACGTAAATTCATTTTAAAAAGCATGTTAGTAATAATATTTTTCTTCTGCTGTTTCTGAGTTTTTGGGAAAAAAGTAAGGAAAATCAGCTTATGAACAACTAACCTGAAACTCATCCCATGGTATAGATGAACATTCATCATTGGCGACATTGCATACTTGAACTTTGATTGCTGAAGAAAAACCAGTGGATTGTTGTATGATTTCGACTTTTGACAACTTGAATGTTGTCATTGATACCTAAAAATAATTAAGGGTAAATAAGATTCATACATAAGTTAGATTCATTGCAAAAATTATGTAATTATATTACATATCTTACCAAGTCTTTTCTTTTACACACACTATCCATGGACTTTTCGCTTTGCGTATCTGGCGTCTCCTCTACAACTTCGCTTGCTTCTTCCACAGTAGTAATTCTAATCGAATTATCGACATTAAAAACAGCATCCATCTTTTCTTGATCTTCCAAAGAAACAACCACATAATTTTCGCTATCGGAACTAACGTCGCTTTGCATCGACACTGTATCGCTGCCATCCTCTGGTGAAGGCTTTAGTGCAGAGTCCAACGAAGTCATAAAATTACTAAAACCCTTCTTCATGGAAGACAAATTAACGTTAAAATTATTCGGAATAATTCCGGACACAGAATCAGCCTTAGTAAGTTTAGTTTTCTCTTCAGGTACACTTTTCATCCAATGCCTCTCGGTCATGCTTGTAGTTGTGGTTTTCTGCTCTTCTTTCTCTGATCCATTTTGTTGCTTGAAGGTGACGACGGTCTGAGATACAGTATTGGCATTGTGGCCGCCAAAATCCATGGAAAGCATAGACGAAATTTCACTCTGGGGAGTTTCAACATCATTGCTCGTGTTCATACGCTTGGTGCTGTAATCGACGCGAGCGGTAACGGCGTGCTGCCATAAAGTTGAAGAACCTCCGATATCGTCAATTATACTAGAAGTGTCCGGAACGACGGATTCGAGATCACCCCCAGAGTTCTCCTTACCGGGAGTTTGAGAGGGCATTATAAAAGTGACCTCCACTTGTGGAACTAATGCTCCAATTACCATAGATCCTGAAATTTTGTATTTGATTAAATTATGTCATGTTAGAGGTTGAGTATTTTTATCATTAAATAGTGAATACAAATTAGAACATTAATTAATATAAGATCTTTTTTGCCAATATCTACATAAATAACAATTAAATTGTATTTTATCAATAACAATGTCAAAATACATATATTTTTTAAGTTCATTGACTCAAGTAAATCGTTTCTTTAATTTTTACTCATTTATACGTAAGCTATTGAATAATTTTCATTTTTAACTTTTATCATAAAATACAGGCGAAAAGATTCTTACCCCCACTTTCGACTTTTAATATTTTATTAGAATCAATAGACAAGTACGTAGCTAGTTCGGACACCATCTCCGACAGTCTCAGCAAAAATAAGTATTGATAGTGATTGATTTGTACGCTGATTAAGTTACTAATATACGCAAGGCCGTGAATGTCCGCGACACCAGGTACTACTTCTGTACTAGGATCTCTTATATGCAACCAAAGTGTCAGCGGAAAAGCATCGAGGAAGGGAACGGGTCGATTTTGACCAACTGCTCGGGCTCCAAGAAAATCGCCCCAAACTGGCTCCAGATTACAACACCAAACATCCTTCGCCTCAGTCCATAGAAGCTCCCTCGTCAACTGACGCACCATCTCATTCACAGAGTTACTTGTGAATGTAGGTGGGACTGTCCGAATGTTATCAGTACCTAAAAGTTTTTAATTCATAAAATCAAGAATTGTTGAAAAATATGAAGTTGTATGAAAAGGTATTGATACTTGACGATTTAAACTGCACATTATTTTATGACTACATTGGCAACTATAAAATAAATCTAGGATGATAATTAAAGTTCTTACCAGCACAATGTTCTAAGAACTTCTCAGTAACAGCGTGGAAATCTCCAGATTTATTGGGAAATTCGGCACCAAAGAACATTTGACCCATTTGGAAAGCATTAAGGCATTGAGCTAAATCAGCTCTCGACGATCTTTCGGTTGATCTGACATTAGTAATCGTTGCTCGCGATGTTTGCATATGTAATGATTTTGGTCTATCCTTTTGATTGGGATATTCCTGTTGACTTTCGAATATCAACTAAATAAAACAAATCGAAAATAAATGTTACATATTTCGTATAAATACCTTAATTCTAGTAAATTCTGTAATTTGTGTATACAAAAACTTACTCTTGGTAATATTGCTTCAATTTTCACATCGAAATACATGAAATTGGAAGAAGCACTTGCCATATTACTGCTACTTGTTAAAAGTGAGTGATACAAGTTAAGTAAAAACGAGTTGAACCAAAGACATGAGCAGACGTCAAAGTTTACTTGAATGGGATTAAGTTGTACATAAAATTTAGGAGGTGGCACTGTAAGAAAAGATGATTTCATTCGATGTAATATTAAAAAAATTAGAAAACAAATTAATTCATATTTTTCTTACATGGAAAATTCAGGTCTCCAGGATAATAGTAGTAAGTAAATTCAGCATGAAGTATATTCACATCTTCTGGCAAATTAAGTCTATCTCGGTCACCTAAAAAAAAAATTTATTTTCTTTTATTATCGAAATTATTATACATTAAACGAATAATTGTCATGCCAGATTCATGAGGTTTTCTTGTTTCACAAAATGAACTTTGTAATTTGGATGAGCATAGTTTTCTACATAGTGGAATGCACTACTTTTTTAACTACAAATTATAGTGAGCACTAAATGTTTTTAATTTTAACAATGTGATTACTAATATGTGATATTGATACATAACATTCTACTTCTACAGATGCTATGAAAAGAATATTTTTCATAGAAAACGCAAAGACAACGTGAATTAATGCACACTACAGATTTTTATCATTTATACCTGAACCGTGTTTCTTCCTTGTTTGCGCTATACAAATGTAAAGTTTTTGAAATACATTTAATATTGTGGATTACATTTTCAAAATAAACATTATTTATTTGATTGAGTTTTTATCACACAGTTTGATTTTAATTACCTGTTATGAATTCTTTCGGCACTGCTTTTCTCGTCGACGTAGTTACTTTGTATAATGTGAAGTCCTCTATTCTAATAACGATACAAGTTGTCATCAATTTTGCAAGTTGCTCCAAAACATAATTTTTCACTGGATTACCACTGGGATGTTGAATTGACTTCTTTTGTTCTTGAGAAGTTGAATTTTGATTTTGATTATTCAATGTCTTTTCTCGATTTTCTGCATCTCTATCATTTCCTGTGCAATTAAAAAATAATTTTTAGCTGATTTTAAGTACAAAATAACTGAACTAAATTTATGGTTACTTACCAGAGTCATTACCCTGGGTTTTGGTTAATGGAGAATGTTGAGTTCGTCCAGAATCAATGAGATCCATAAATTGGCCACGAAAAGAGTTCAGAGATTGCTGTAACCACTGGCTATGTGGTGTAGCACTCTCTTTATATAAGGCCCAGTGCTTTCGATCTGCTAGTGCCAAATGATACGGATAATAATCAACTTGAAATTTAACTAAGGAGATCTGTAAAGCACCTCCTTCTTTCAGTTCAGGATGTAATGATCTACCAGCTGTTAAAATTAATTTTATACATATTGTAATTAAATTTGACTTTACAATATTTTATGATAATAAATCATGTAATCTATACACAAATAATTTAATTTGTCTCGTTCTCTAGATTAAATATAATCTGTTATAGTAAGCAGTTCATAAAAAAAGTTAAGAGTAATATATAGGTGATAAAATAAAAGTTATAATTTAAAAAAACTAAAATAATTGTAAATAAATTTTCTAAAGAAACAATTTTGACCTAAAAGATGATGTACTGTTTGTTAATGTAGATATCATGATCAATTCATTGCTTTTGATACTCAACAAATGTATATTATTTGAAGCATATAATAATTTACTTACGTCCCATATCATCACAGAGATGTAAGTCTATTCTTTGAGAAAGAAAATGATACGACGTTTCTACAACATCATATCTGCTAAATATTTTTGCTATAGCTGTGTTGGTTAGATTTTTCGATCTAGTTTGTTGGGAGACTTGTGCTTGATATTCTGGTAATACCTTAAAATGAAAATAAATAAAATTTCATTTAATTAAACTTATCAATTCAATTGAATTTATTTTATTTTATTTAGAACCTTGTAATCGTATTTTTATTACCTCTAATTTTCTAGCTGCTTTAGTTTTTCTTTCCAAAACAGTTGATCTCTCAATTAGTCCTCCCAGAGAATCAATGAAGTGTAAAGCTGCTTTTAACTGAGAATCAGTTAAAACCCATAAGAGATCATCAAGAATAATAACTAATCGAGATCCCATTACAAAACAATCTGTGAAAAAAGAAGGGAAGAATATATTGTAGGTTCTCTATAATATATAATTGTAGAATTTATCTTTATGAGAACTCTTACCAGATAATCTCTTTTTAATTGTTACTCTACATCTTGCTTGGTTTGTGAGAAGGCGAAGGGGTGTAAGATCTTTATCTTTAGTGCTTTGTGCTTCTATTCTAACAGTCTGCCACTCTAGTTCTTTAAAGATTAATAGCTGTCCTCTGTCCGGATCTTTTACTCTTGTAGTTCTTAAATCACATCGTTGCCATGTTGGAGATTTCGATTCAACATTTATACGCGTCATCTAAAAGTAAAATAAGAGATTTGAGTAAAGCAACAAGAGTAATTAAAAGAAACTGCTACAATATGAATGTGTATAATATTACCTGAACTTTTGCAACAAATGCAGGGCTTTTAAATGTAACAGAAACAGTGTTAACAGCAACTGTTATGCCATCAATAATCTTGTGAATATATGAATATTTTGTGGGTCCTGTATATGAAGACAAACCTTGTGGGGAAGACATATCTCTTAAATCTTCACATGTTTCCACCTCAATATAAACTTCATCCAAACTCTGTAAATTTATGTTTATATTAAATACAAATGTTCTAAGCAAAATTATATAGGTAAATTAAATATAAAAATAAAAAAATTAAAATAGATTTGAATATATTTTTAATCTATATATATTAAATACTTATATTTAAAAATAAATTCAACTGGTTGCTTACCAAAAATATAGGAACATTTTTTAACTTGGTCCATTGAATACGAAAAGTAACTTTGTTGCACCATGCATTAGTCAATCGTAGCCATGATGGCAATTCCAATAAGTCAGTTAATACAATTTCATCAAGCTCTAAGTTTGTTAGTTCACCCTCTCCTTTAAATGTACTCAGATTTATTTTATCTGCTGATAGGTTCTTAGTGAATCTGAAAGACGAAAATTAAAAAAATTTGTATAGTTTATAAACTAAATTTGTAATCATTAAAACATGAATGCAATTAAAGACAATTTATTTCTAGGTGAATAAATTTATAATTTTAAGACATTCAAAAAAGTGTTAAAAAGAAATCTTATTAGAGTTATAAATTATAATAACTATCTTCACTCTATAAAGTTTTCTTAGAGAGTACGCAAACTTTAACATAATTTTAGTAGGAAGAGTTTAAAAGAAAAATAGTAGATTAAGGACTCTTTCAGTATTAACTTTGATTTAAAGATAAAGATTTTTGTACTTCTCTAGTGACAAGTTACAATCTTACAGTTATCTTCTGATAATGTTGCAGTCTAAATATAAAAGGTTTAAAATAACAAACTTAAGTAAAGCTAAAGGAATGTTTATATTTACATAAATTGATACAATTTCGCAGGTAGATCAAAAGTAAAATAATAATATTTTAGATAGTCTGAAAAACATCAAAAGAAATTGATGAAGTAATAAATTTTATCAGCTAATTAAAATTCTAAGATATGGCGTTATTGATTTCTTTGTTGATTGAGGTGAAATGAGATATACTTAAAAATTGAATTAATATACTGTAAACATCGTATTGTTTACGGAAAAAAGATTGCACCTAGCTAGTTCATTTCACCTCAAGGGCAGCTCAATGCAATCATCGCTAAAGAAGTTCGAACGTCGTCGTAAAAATTAACAAGAAAATTAAAAAATTTCGAGGAAGCAGTGCAAACACCTACACACGAAACACCTTAGCGCTTACTTACCTTGACAGATGTTTTAACAACTGATTTTTGATAATAGACACCATTTTTCCCCTTGGCTTTTTATTAAATGCCGAGTCCTCAGAGCAGCATAGTTGATTCCCAGGCGAGAGTCCGATTCGACGCGAAGAGAAATTTTGTCTGCACACGCGAGAGAGCAAAAAAATCAAAGAGTAAAGAACATGCACACGCGCACACTAAACTCTCCTCGCCTCGCAGTCGCAGTTCTAGCGCGAGGATATGTGGAGCTGGCGAATTCGCAGGGGCTTTCAATGTACCGTCGATTGTAGAGTGCATTGGGTTGAGAACCCTCGTCGATTTTTTTCATTCTACAAGTAGATGAGAGAACATAGGTGAATAAAGTTCGATATCTCGATTTTAGTAGCCTTGCTACTTTGATAAGTTCACTTCGGTTGTCGGTTGCGGCCGTTGTGGGCTACCCGCAGTACACGTGTTTCAGTTTGGTTGTGTCGACTGTTGCTGATAAATCGAACCTTTCTTTCTTTGAAGATTTTTTATTTATCAGTGACAATAATTTATGTTGATTCGTTTTTAGTACTTAAGTAAAACTATAAGGTACAGTATAAATTTATTTCCATATTTTTAATTTTGTATTAATAATTTTTATACTTACATATCGTTTGACAATGTATGTGATTACATATGACAGCTCACTAAGAATATTTTGTACCACTAGTTGAAATTGTCATGATTATTACACGTAAAATGAACATTCGATCGTAAATTAAAAAGTTACTGTAATTAAGTAACTTTCTTCAGTAAAAAGATGCTTAAAAAAATTGAATTTTTGAATATTAAGTACGTGATATATCAAGATAAAAATAGGAAAAGTGTTAGATTTTCAAACAATCTTTATATATAGCATGGCTGAAAAAACTACATAATGCTGACTTGATTAAAAAAAAAAAAAAATAAATATAATAATTACTTAGTATTATATGATGTAAAGTCTAAATTCACAAAAAATATTAATATTTTAGTGGACAAAATGCCGAAAACACACTCAGCTTCGAAAGCCCCTCGGAAGCAGGGCTTCAATCGCTCTGGTCACAGTATGAATCCTGAAAGGTTAACTGAAGGACTCAAAGGTGTTGCAAAAGCCAGAACAAAAGGAACAATAAAACGTCTACAAATGTATAGAAATCAAAAACCAAAACGTAACAAGGTTGGAAAAATTATTAGTCCAGCTCCATTTCAAGGATGGCATGCATCAGGAACAGTGTCAAGAGTTGAACCTTCTCCTCGGTGGTTTGGTAATTCTAGAGTGATTTCTCAAAATGCGCTTCAAAAATTTCAAAAAGAACTTGGAGCAGTTAGAAAAGATCCTTACCAAGTTATTATGAAGCCATCTACATTACCAGTAACATTACTGCAGGAAAAAGCAAAAAATGCAAAGGTGCACATTCTAGAAACAGAAAGTTACGATAGAGTGTTTGGTCCAAAGAAACAGAGGAAACGACCAAACTTATTAATATCATCATATGACGAATTACAGCAAAAAGCGGAAGAAAAGGTAGAACAATATGATAAAGAAAAGGATACCAAAGACTTTGATTTAATTAAACCAGATGATGGAGTTAAAGATGCACAAAGAGATTGGGTAATGGCAGCTGGACAGAGTAGACGTATTTGGAATGAATTGTACAAAGTAATAGATTCTTCAGATGTTGTCTTACAAGTATTAGATGCCAGAGATCCAATTGGGACACGTTCACCTCCTGTTGAGAAATATCTTAAAAATGAGAAAGCACATAAACATTTGATATTCGTTTTGAATAAAGTTGATCTTGTACCTACATGGGTAACTCAACGATGGGTTGCAATTCTTAGTGCTGAATACCCTACAATTGCATTCCACGCATCAATAAATCATCCATTTGGAAAAGGTTCTTTAATCAATATGTTACGTCAGTTTGCAAAGTTACATACTGATAAAAAGCAAATCAGTGTTGGTTTAATTGGATATCCAAATACAGGAAAAAGTTCAATAATCAATACGCTCAGATCAAAAAAGGTTTGTAAAGTAGCTCCAATAGCAGGAGAAACAAAAGTGTGGCAATATGTAACATTGATGAGGAGAATTTATTTAATTGATTGTCCTGGGATAGTGTACCCTTCAGCAGAAACAGATACTGAGAAGGTTTTAAAAGGTGTAGTCAGAGTTGAACTCATTCAAAATCCTGAAGATTATATTGAGTCTGTTTTACAGAGAGTAAAGCCTGAGTATATTAGGAAAACATATAAAATTGAAGAGTGGAGTGATCATGTTGACTTTTTAGAGAAGTTTGCTCGAAGGAGTGGTAAACTACTGAAAAAAGGAGAACCTGATATTGGACAAGTTGCTCGCATGATGTTAAATGACTGGCAGCGTGGTAAATTACCATTCTATGTTAGTCCTACTGGATTTGAAGAACCGATTTCAAAAGAGACTGTTTCTGCAGAATCTAATACTACTAGTACATTGGCAACATCTGAATCGAATAAAATGGATGATTCTAGCTCTAATGTTGAATCTGAAAAATCTTCTAAGCCAGCTAATCCTGTTGGTGTGATTCAAGATTTTAGAAAAATTAGAGTAGGATTACCATATTCAAAAGAAGATATGAGGACTGATTTAATTGAATCAGATTTAACTCTAAATGAAAATGATACAAGCAGAAGTGCTAGTTGCTGCACATCTATTGCTTTTGATTCTGATGATGAAATTTCTGAAGATGAAGATGATAATGAAGATTCAATGAGAATGGCAAATGAAACAGTAGACAGTGGAAAAGAAAATGGAAATATCAATAATGAATCTATAGAGAATTCAAAAAATGAAAGTGATATTTCAGACTTAGAAGATAATATGGTTGCAGTTGAAAAGGACAATTTACTGCAAAGTGCTTACGATGAAGTAAATGATGAGCCTTTGAACTCTAGTGATAGTGAAATGGAAAGTGTAAATACAAAAACGTCTACTAGTGGAGCCTTTAAAGTATCAGAAGTAGCTAAATCTCAGAAAAAAGAGTCAAATGGTTTAACAAGTAAACAGCGAAGAGCAATAGAGAGAGCAAACAAAAGGAAGAGGATCGGAAGTAATTTCTATGAAGTAGCTAATGTTAAAAACAGAAATAGGAATCGTAAGGTGCCTAAAGTGAAACGAAATTAAGGTATTGCATAGTTTAATATTTTGTAAATTATATACAATAAATTTGTTATTTCCATATCTTATATTTGTTAATTTTTAAAGCAGACCTGACAAGTATTTTGAAATAATTCCTAATAATATATACGAAATAACTTTTGAAAGCTGAAATATTCATTTAAATGATTTAATATGTATAAGTTAAAATTCTTTAAACGTTTTCAGTTATTACTTTATATAAATTACAATAAATTATAGCTATAAGTAGTCACGGGTGATAAATACCATCATTTTCTGTAATAAAAATTTTAGCTTTTTTTTTTATATTTCTCCTACCTAACCTTCCTTCTCATATGTGCTTATATATGTGTATGTACGGTACATGTACAGCAGCTTACAGCTACAACCTCGTATAGTCGTATTGTCGTGTCATCAACTCTATCAAAATCTTTATTTGCCATGAGTGGTTCAGATATAATGTACATTGTTGCGCGATTTCAAACAACCCCACTTTGCTAGTGGAATTTCAAAAGCAATAAAAGTGAATAATAGAAAATAATTCTTTGTGTTTTAAATATAAGTTCAGTTATAGGTATAGGTAGTTGTCGAGACAGACAAACCGAAGTCACGAGGTTTATTCGAAAATTTAAAAGAATTCGCAAAATTTTATAATTTTAAATATCTTTCTTTATTGAATTTAAACAGTAGTATCTATAAATAGCCATGACTAGTACTGAAAAGTCTTCGAAAAATGTTAACATTGGAGAAATCGGGAAGAAAGATTTACAGTTACTCCTTCAGAAGAAGCTCGGGGACCAAGTGATCGTCTTGAAATCGGAAATTGCGTCGCTCCTGCCGCCAGGCGAGAATTTCGCTTGCATGATTTTTAAACTGCACGCCGTTATTAAACGAGATGAGAAAGCGCTGGAGGAAGAGTTGCATTTAGTAGCGAAAATGTTCCCCTACGCACAATCTATTAAAAACGTCTTCGACTTTGCACAATTTTTTAAGAAGGAAATTTTTTTCTACGAAAAATTGATGCCAGCACTTGAACAGCTTGAAATTGATTTTGGCGCTGCAGAAAAAATTTCTCATATAGGACCAAAAATTTTTGGAACTAGACGTTCTTTGGATCCCAATGCCGAAAATGTTGACGACGGCGCTGTTATTTTAATGGAAAATTTGAAAAAGAAAGGATATTACACATTGGATAAAATTGAAGGTAGCTTTCATTATTTTGCATGAAAATTGTACAAATAAGATAATACTACAATAAATTATACGATAAATAGTACAACATAAAAAAAAGTTAATTAAGTGCGTTGCGTACATATGAACTGGTAATGATTTTTTAATCAATTTATAATTCTGGACATTTAAAAATTACTCGCGGTGGGAAAATTCTAATTACAACACATGTTAATTATGGGTTTAAAATGCATATATTTCGTCAAATAATGTTGTACTACTTACATAGGTATAAATTACATAATATGGTTTAGCACAGTTTTTTTTTCGCTAGAGGAAACGTTCAAATCACGATGATTAACAAAATGCTAGATTAAAATTTTTGATGATGGATATTATCATATCTGGCATGAAAAAATATAATAAGATATGAAATTATTTCTTATTGTTGTATTTAGTAGATGTGGGATCTTTTATGGAAAATTAAATTATTTAATCTATTTACGTACATATATATTGTTTATGAAAGAATAAATTATTACTACACTATTTTACGGACATTTAATCAACATTAGAGACAAGCATTCCTTTAAAAGAATTTATCAACAATTACGATACTAAAAGCATATATATATATATATAATGCTTGCATGACTTCAAGCGCTGTAGCAAAGATTTTTTTATTCAAAATTTAATATTAAATAATACATGCTGTAGGTAAAGTAGGAACCCTTCCAATACTCGCATATTATAGAAATATTTTGATTTGTAAAAAAAAAAATTCAAAATTTCAACGGCTCATTTGCATTATTTAACTTAAAAGTTTTCTGTTTCTTAAGTTAAATATGTAATAGATTCTACGTACATGTTAGGATATCTGAAGATAAAGAACAGGAAAAATGACTCTAATGTCGGTCTCATCAAACAAATCCACTTTTATAATTTTTAATTATAATTTTTATAGTTGCAGAGTTACGATTTCTTTACTTTTAAAATGAGTGTTATAAATACTTAAGTTTCATTTGTTTTTATTAAAAGTTGAGAAATATTAGGCAGATATTCTATAAATCGAAATAAATATCATAATCTTTAAAATTCATATATAAATTATCATAGTTATACATATTATGGGCATTATTCTAGAGGTAGTTTTTCGTGCTTACTTTCACACATACCAAAATTTCATTTTATAAGATAACTGATTATTGCAAACTGGGAAGTAGAAAGATTTTTTCATATCGAAAAAATAGTCTTTTCTAAATCTGTGATTGCTAAATATATATATACAATACGAAATGTATATTACAGGCTTAGATTTATATCACTCGAAGTTGACAATAAAAGCCCTGGCAAGATTTCACGCACTGGGCATCGCATGTAAGCATCACCGTCCTGAGTTTTTCAAGAACGAAGTACTGGCACACGCCAAAGTCGTACCTTTCAAAGATAATGACGAACGACCGGACATATTCGAATTGATGTGCGACATGATGCTCAAGGATCCGCGCATCGCCGAATACCAAAAGCGAATACGCAAGCAAATGAGTCCGGAGAAAAAAATGATGTTCTTTCAGTACGTCGCAGAGGAACCATGGCTTACCATTGTACACTTCGACTTCTGGACGAACAACATACTGTACCAGAAGGATAGCGAAGGAAACGTTGACGACATCAAATTCATAGACTTTCAGAACTATACGTATAACAGTCCGCTAAGAGATATCGCATACTTTTTGTGCTGTAGCACTTCGCACGAAGTTATGACTGAACATTTCAACGAGCTGCTGGACTTGTATTACGATACATTTATAGAGGTTTTGAAGAAGATGCGTTGCGACGTAGAGCCATTTAGTAGGAAAGCTTTTGATGAACAGTTAAAGTTGGATGCCTCTTTGGAGTTTTTCCATAATATTTTAGCCATTAAATTTTTCTGCGCGGACATCGATAAGGAAACTTACGATTCAAGCCAGTTAGAAGATGTTGTCATATTGAGCAATATTAATGCACTTGGATACGATAAATGGTACCAAATTATACTGACTTACATAAAACAAGGTTGGCTGTAGCATGTCAGATTCATGTTAAAATCATTTACAATAGTATTAAAGTCGTATTTTATAGATAATTTTTTAAGTAATTATTATTATTCATAAAATGGAGATTACTGTATTAAGCATTTTATAGTATACCATATGTAATATATGACTTTTGTAATTTTATAAACAAAAATATACCGAAAATCTGATTTGCTTGATTTTAAAACAATCCAATTTCATATTTGTTATTTAGAGAAACGTTATTATTTGTATCGTTAGGTAAGTTAAAAATTGAAATTAAAGAAAACTGACAATGAGGATATATAATTTAAATATATACTATTCAAAGCTTAACGTAATGTTTTAAAGTATAATCTTAATAACTAAAACCATAAAGATATCATTTTTAAAAACTTTATTACAAAATTAATTAAGGTTTTATAGATTAACAATGCTCTATCTGTGTGCTCTTTGTCTTGGTTCTTCTTCAATTTCATATTCAATCTCAACTTTCGGTCGAGGTTTCGGTTTAGAGAGTGATTTCTTTGATGCCTTTGGTTTGCTTACACCTTTACTTGTTGATGCAACAGTGTCCTGAAAAGTAATATTTAAATTTGATTCAAATTAATATTTTTTTAAATAATTACATTTGCTGAGATCAATTCTTAATTTGAAAATCAGATCCAAAATTTTGAAGAATCTTATTGAATACATTCTTCAAAAGTACTAGAAATAAAATTTATAAACAAAGAATTCATGTAAGTATTTAGTATACGTAGTATATTAATAGTAAAAATGAGAAACCTTTTTTTCAAATAATTTAAAATAGATTTATATAATTCTATATTAGCTTTATAAGCTTATTAGGTAGATGGAAACATTTTGCCTAATGCAACGGCAGTAAACTATAGTACATATATTCACTAGTATATTATATTAGAAATATTCATTAGTAATACTGTGAGAAAAAAGGAGTGTATTGCGGTCTTATTTACACTGTTAAAATACTATTTAACACCTTTCCTCATCAGATATACAATAATGTAACATTTGTTCTTAAAATTTATGTTCAACAAAACAATTTATGAAATATGTTAAACAAACCTCAATATCACTTGTCTCGGATTCAAAACTGCTAGACATTTCAACTTCCTCTTTTAGACCAGAATCACTTTCTTCATCCTATAAAATATTAATAATTACTTATTTGCTTCAAATTTTAAGGATTATTAAAGTATTTCAAAGAACCAACCGCAGATTCCATTTCATATTCATATTCATATTCATCATTATCACTGTCATCTTCATCACTGTCAGCTGCAACAAATGGTGCAGTATTTTTTTCTACTTTTTCATCAGCTTCTAATTCCATTTCAACTTCTTTCTCGATTTCCTGCTTTTCTTCCTAAATATCCAATTAAAAAATAAATTTAATGAATTTTTTATTAATAAAAGAAATATGTATAAGTGTAAATTTTCAACTTACTTCTTCTTCACTTTCTGCCTCACTTTCACCTTCAACTTCTACAGCTTCAACTGCCTTATCAAAAACTTTTTGTGGGAAATTATAAATATCTTTATACTGAAATTGACAATAAAAGTAGTTAATTAAAAATAAATGTATATGATATTGATACTTTTATGAATGAAGCTATTTACCACTCCTTTCTTTAGCCGTTCCATCAATTGTTTTTCTATATTAGTATCAAGTTTTGCTGCAACAAGAGCTTTTTCTTCTCTGCGTCTTTCTCGCCTCTCAATCTTCCTTTGTAATGGTACCAATTTCTTCTGTCGTCTGAGCCTTAGTTTTCTCATTCGAATTAAATATTGTGTAATTTTTACAAATCTTTGTTTACATTTTGATTTTATAAATCCAGACCAATACAATAAGTTTTCATTGATTTGATGTATTGCTTTTTCAAAATTACGAGATAATTTTACTTTTTCCCACATGTTTTTTGGACAGTGAACTCTGGAATATTATAATATATATTTTGTTAATTCAATATCAAAATACACGAGTATCATATTTTAAAGTGTAGTTTAAGTGAATTTATAAATATTTACCTCTCAGCTGTCCTCATGTACAAATATATAATACCATTTTCTTCTCTAACTGTTGCATATTGACTGTTTGCTAAGGGACATGATGCACGACTACACAAACCTGTCAGGTTATATTCATTTCTGCAAAACCTCTGTGATTTTGTACTGCAATAAACATTTTTTAATATTAACAAGTTAAAAATAATTAATGAATTTATTATTTAATATACTACAAATATTTACTTGACTTTGAATGAACAGAAGGTTTTGTTGATGATGCTCCAAACAACCTACAAATGATTAATATCATAAGCATTGTTTTAAATTAATCTTTTATTATTGAATAATAATTTAACTTACGTCATCGTGTTGCATATTGACCAAACTTAAAAACTAATTCAGTTTTTTATTAATTTATTCAAATTGATATTTTATATCATGTCACTGATACACTTTCCACGTGTTTACTACGCCCGAGTGTATGGACTTCTGCAGGTTTGCCATTTGAAAAAAGGTTAGGTAAGCATATGCCCAATACGTATATATATATATATATATATATATACAAAGTGTAGTATTATATCCGTAGATAATAAATATGCTGCAATACCGACCACAGGTACCACGTGATTACGTTATATACTTGAAACAAGATGGCAGCATGTAGTTGCTGTAGGTCGTAATCACAGACGACCGTCTTAATGAGCAGTGTTAGAGTTATCTTTTTCAAATATTAAATTTATTGAAATGCAATCCTAATCTTTTAACAGTTCTAAAATTTTCTTGTTTTGAGAAAATTATCGCTTCTGCATATCATTTGTAATAATCCTGCAGTTCTTATAGTGTGGACACGGGACTGTAGACTCTGTGAAGAACTGAACACAGAATTTCGGGGATGTGCGACCCTCGGAAAGATTCCTACCTTACCGGTAGTGTCCGTAATTTCGTATTGAACAAAATATATAAAGATAGCTATTAATTTTCGGAAAAAACGCTCTGTTACGACCTCAGAAATGATGTAAACATTATGTCATTGCAGTTTCATAAAATTCCATGCAGGATTCCCAGAGATAAATGCCCTTAAAATACTGAAGAGTCCGCATAAGTACGGTTTTACTACAGACAAAATTTTGACATTACGTTGACGTCGACGCAAGTCCGTCCGTGTCAGCATACCGCATAAGTGATGTTGCGTGTTGAAAAGTGTCGCAGTATATAAGTGACTTTTTATATACATATAACCCAATATATATAGGGTATTCTCTATGAAACCCCACATAGCATGAAATATTTCATTGTAAGATTTGAAATATTTCTTAAATATTTATATATCCGAAAAATCGTGAATAAAAAGCCGTCATGAATTACTTCATGAAATGTTTTTGAAAGATCTGTGAAAGGTATTTAGAATTATTTCTTGAAATGTTTTAAAAATATTTTTGAAATCTTTCGTGAAAGTATTAAATTTTTTACAAATTTTATTGCAGCATTTCAGGAATCGTTCGTGAAATATATAAAAAAATATATTTATATTCAAATTATAAAAATTTTTATACTATTATTTTTGTCCTTCTCTTATATTTAGTTAAATGATTTCAGTCAGCATTACACAATGATCATTAAGACTGTACTATTCTTCATTTAAATTATTTAAATATTGTGATTCTATAGTGTTAAATTTATTTAAATAATAATTAATACGTACAAAAAAAATTGTAATGTGGGTATAGTAGATAGTATAAAAGCTGATCAGCGCATGCATTATATTACTCGAGCGGTTAAATCATTGCAGAAAATATTGCTAAATTATTAGCAACATGTTACACAACAATTATTGCTCGAAAAAAATTCTTAAATATGAATTATCAAATACGTATTAAATGAAATCTTCCAGAAACATATTAAAAGTATTTAAAGAAATATTTCCATATCAATTCATACAAAATTTTATAAATTAATTCTTTTAATTTAATAGTATATTACGTCACAAGGGAGGAAAGTGCAATATTATTCTCCGAGGGAAAAGCTTACAGACCGAGCGAAGCGAGATTCAACTAAGGGGAAAAAGTAACAACCTGAATTAGTAATGAGAAATCTTAATTCCTTGAATTATGTTTTGAATATAAACAGAGCAAGTCTGTTAAATCTTTTAATGAAATACCTATATTTTTCGTGACATATTTTGTATATGATGAGAAAATTTTTTAGATATCTTTAACTAAGTATTTCTTATAAAATTCCAGTAAGGTTTGTAAAATATTGCAATAGCAACTACAGTGAATCATTTAGGAATATTATATAAGAAATATTTCAGATACATTATGAGAATTGTTTAAAAAATCTTTTGAAAATCTTTCATAAAATATTTAGTGCAAGATTTCCGAAATATTTTAGAAATATTTTCAAAACCTGTCAGTTAAACTTGTTAAGGAAATGTTTCGAAAATATTTCCACAATATTTTTATAAAATGTTACAAAAAATATTTCAAGAACATTCATGAAATATTTTAAAAAGCTTTCATGAAATATTTCATCCCCCCCCCCTGTCCATTTCAGTTTTGATCCAAATTAAATCTGCGACGGCTTAAATGACGGCTTTTAACCTCTACTTTTGAAAACCGTGTGCTGGTTTCTGAAATTCAAAATGGCGTATAAAAAATAACCTAGAAACTGAAATTTCGAAAAATAAACAATTTAATCGTATACTCCGCAAAATTTTGAGTAGAAAATGTATTTAATAATTATTCGACGCATCGTTTTCGAGAAAAAAATTCATGGATATTCATGAAAATAGTGTTGGCTCAAGGGGTTTTTTGGGATCGTTAATTACGAATCCGGTATTAGTTTTTTAAAAGTTATTCCGTAGATTTGTGATCTTTTTATATATATATATATATATAAAGATCACAAATCTACGGAATAACTTTTAAA
>UELV01176296.1:0-10096 GCA_900490015.1 Megastigmus stigmatizans | reverse complement strand
TGTTTATATACAACATTTCTGACATTAGTCGTTTTTTGTAATTAGGTTCTCTATCTAAAATTTTCACATTTTCCCAGTCAAATGCATGTAAACTATTTTGAACAATATGTGATGGAACTGGGAGTGAACTACTCTTACAATTTTTATGTTCATTAATTCTCTCTTTTAATGTTCTTTTTGTTTGACCAATATAAGAAGCTGCACAATCTTTGCACTTAAAACTATATACTACATTCGTCTCATCCCACTTTTGTGATTTATCTTTCCCTAATTTTACTATAGTATTTAATTTTTTGTTTAGCTTTGGAACTAACCGAATATTATATTTATTGAATTTTATGCGACATTTTTTGAAAAATTCTTCATTATATGGAAGTGCTATTGTACATACAGGTTTTCCTTTACTGGATTTTTCTTTCTGCGTAGAAAATGATATTTTTCTGATTCTATTATTTATACAATTGTTAATGAACTCAATCGGATATTTATTTTTACAGAGAATGTCTTTTACTATTTTTAGATTGTTCTCGTGAAATTCTTCGTCTGATAATAATATAGCTCTATCTACTAAATTTGATACAATATTTCGCTTTTGGTGTAAAGTATGGTTAGACAAATAATTTAAAATTCTACCTGTACATGTTGATTTTTGATACCAATTTTTCTTAATTTTATTGTTTTTTATAGTTAAAGAAATATCTAAAAAGTTGATACCATTTTCTGTTTGAATTTCATGCGTAAATTGCAAATGCTGATTGTATCCATTGAATACATTTAAAACTGTTTCAATATGTTCTTTTTTAATACAAAGAATAGTGTCATCCACGTAACGGTAATAGAATAAGGGTATACAATTATGATTTATTTTCAAAGATTTTAAACAGCTAATCTCTAAGTCTTCCATCACTATATCTGCAAAAGTGGGAGAGATAGGAGAACCCATGGAGTACCAAAAATCTGTTTATAGATTATATCATTGAATTTAAAATAATTGTTATGAAATAAAAACTTTACTGACTCTATTATTTCTAAAAATGGAATTCTACTTTTTTGATGTATTTGAGAAAACCTTCTATCTATACTATTTAGAACTAACTCACATGGCACATTTGTAAATAGTAAGTTTTGTTAAAACTGAAGATAAAAAGTTTTTTTTCTTCTTGATCATTGACCCTTAAGATCGAAACAAATATTAATTAACAACTGCGTAAAGAATATGGAGGATGATAATACACAAAATCGTATGTTGACGCGTACCGCATATAGAAATCGTAAAGCGAAAGCTCGCATGCCCATCACAAGTCTTTTATTTAACCAATCGTGAGAATCGCATTTTTCCAGATCGTTGCCTGTATTTAAATCAGGGTTGCGTTAAAATATAAGTAAATATAGGCCCATTTCAATTATAAACTGAATTCAAACGTATTTAATGCTATTTTTACGAATAAGCTGGGTAAATTCATTACTCCCTCTATTATGAGTAATTAGCATAGTTTTGTTGCGGGGTAACTACAATAACGAAAATATTAATTTGCTCCAGCTACTTGACGTACGCGCTCGATAATGGAGAACAGGTAGATTCGATATACTTAGATTACTCAAAAGCTTTTGATTCAATCAACCATTCGAAACTTATTAGTATATTGCATAACTTTGATGTAAGAGGCATTTTACTTGAATGATTGGCTTCCTACCTCTGTAATAGGATAAATTTTGTTAGACTTAAGGGCATAGTTTCCTCTCCTTTCCTTAGTGCGTTTGAAGTCCCTCAAGGTTCACACTTGGGGTCATTGCTCTTTGTAGCATCTATTAACGACATTAGTGAACTCAAACTGGATTGTGAAATCCTTGCGCTTGCGGATGATATTAAGCTTTTTTCCACAATAACATCCTCAAAACAAAGTGGTAAACTTCAGGCTGCTCTAAATACCATATCTGAATAGTCTTGAGATAATGGATTTAAGCTTAGTATAAAGAAACGTGGCGCTATTATTGATGAAATCAGGATGTGTGATAGAGGTTGGGAGTGGATTCCAGTAAATGTAGGAAAGTAACTAGATTAACACAGTAAATTAAATTTTATAGAAAATGATAGATTTATTCAAAAAATAAACTTATTAACTAACAACAAAGGTGTAACAATGCTTAATCAACTTCTGATGTTGATATTTGCTTCTGAAATAATTAAGAAATAAAAATACTTAATATTTTCTTTCGAAGAACAATTTATCTTAATCTAACGATACGCATTTAAATATTGCCGCACGCTAAATGTTTCGCACGCAATTCTAACATGAAATAAAGGTGATACGTGTGCGTACGAATTAGCATCGGTATTTTATTTAATTTAATATTACTCGAAAAATAATTAATAAACGACTCGTCCTTATACGTATATCGGGTGTTAAAGGGAAGTAGGACAGATTCTATGGCATTGGATAGAGCGGATAATTCTAAGAAAAAAATCCCATTGCAACTTTTCGATCCGATCAATATTCATTGAGTAAACATCGATTGAAAATTAACCGAGCCGGCCAATCAGGAGAGAGCTAAAGCAGAGTCACTCGGCGGGCCGCCTCACTCCACCCGCCTGACGCTTTGCTTCCTGCTATAGCTCTCTCCTGATTAGCCCGCTCGGCTAATTTTCAATCGATGATTACTCAATGAATATTGCTCGGATCGAAAAGTTGCAATAGGATTTTTCGCTTAGAATTTTCCGCTCTATCTAATGCCATAAAGCCTATCCTACTTCGTTTTAAGATCCTGTATATAGACTATAAAATATATTCCAAGTGTGTGCGTACGAATCGAAATATTCATTAGCCTTGCAACGGGTTAAGGGATAAATAATTGTGTATAAGACGTGTAAGCACGACTTATACTCAATACATTTTTATCCTAATCAGTCTAGTGAATCTAACGTGTGCGCACGATCAATAGAAACTGAGCGTGAGGTCTCCCTGCCGGCTCGATCGCTGGCTCTACCTATAGCGTGATCTCGGTGGTGGGGTACGTTGTTGTACTACAGTAGCCTAAGCGGGAGCGGCTGCGGTATCTCTATATATATTCTCCGTATATACGCTTGGCTTTAAGCGCGAGTAAAGAGAGCGCGTGTTTAGAATATCTGTATCGTTATCGGCCTCTCTCCTTTGTGTGGATTTTCGCCGATGCTGTAGGATGGCACATCGCGTGGGGAGAGACTTATGCAGGTATACCTATATAGTTATCGGTCTCTCTTTTACTTCGAACTTCTTCGCTGTAGAATGGCGGTGGAGAGAATTATCGGATTCTTCTTTGTGCGATTATTCGCCTTTGTAATACATACTTAATACATAGTCGACTTATTTTAATTCGGATAGTCTAATTCGAATATTTTATTTCATTTGTAGGAATGGTCGAGTAAATAAAAAGACTACTTTATTTATAAAAATCAGTTTAAACAAAACTTTATTTAAATTAACTAATAACAGAGGAGACACAGCTCCATCGAGCGTTCCAAGACAAAATCTGCCTGCGTCGGGCGCGCTGGGGTTTTATATCATAAGTTGCCAAGCAGTTGTTTCTTTGTCCCGTAGCGCAAGGCCTAGATATATAGCTCTTTGGTTGGTGGGTAATATATTGTCCCTAGGAAGCGATAACAATTACCAGGAATGCAGGCGAGGCATGGTAATAATTTCAGGGGCCTCTCGAAGGAATCAGGAGCGGAGACACAGGCCTGAATATAAGAAAAGATGGTTATTAGTTTAATGATACTTTATTGAATTACACGAGCGCAAGACCGCGTGCTGCTCGTTGGACGGTTAGTCCGGATGTGTTCTATCTGACTTCCTTCTTCTTCTTCTTCGCCGGCGCCTCAGATGAGGCGCGGGACGCGGAGAACTATTGAGGTCATCTCTGATGTCTTCGCCGGTAGATCAGTGCTCTGTTGAGCGCTCTAATAGAATGCGCGCGGCTTATGCTTCTGCTTTCGCCGCTGGCGCGAATCTTGCTGTCTCGGTTGAGACGCTACATCCACTTCCCTTCCAGTGACCGTGTCCGGGAACGTTACCTTTTTGGTTGTTTTCTCGACGGCTGTTTTTACAGGAGTGCTTGCAGTCTGCATTTGACTCCCCGTTGGCTGCAAGCTGACTAGGGGTTGCTCGTCGTGAATTTTTATGTTTTCTTGATCTACCAGACTTTCTTGAGCGATGACTGGGGGTTTCTCTGTTTTCTTCTCTTCGGAGGTGTCAGCTTCTGCTGCTTCCAGGTATGCGGGCTTGAGCGTGTCCGTCGACACGACTTTCTCCTCGCCGTTTATCTCTATGGAGTAATTTCTCTCTGAGATCCTTCTTATTACCTTGTGCGGGCCTGTATATGGCGCTTCCAGCGGTTTCCTGAGACTGTCGATTCTTTTGAACACGTGTGTGCACGTGCAAAGGTCCCTGTGGACGAAAGGATTTAATTTTGAGTGTCTTGAAGCAAGTACAGGTCTTATCGCTGTGAATAGCTGTTTTAGACTCTTGACGAAAGTGTCTTGGTTTGCTGGGGCGGATGACTAGACAAAAAATTCTCCGGAAATCCTCAGAGTCATTCCGAATAGCATTTCTGCTGCGGATGCTTCTAAATCTTCTTTATGGGCTGTTCTGAGGCCTAAAAACACCATAAGAAGGCTGTCTATCCATGAATGCGGACAGCATCATAGGGCTGCCTTTAAGGTCCTATGGAATCGTTCCACCATTCCGATAGATTGTGGGTGGTATGATGTCGTTTTGCAGAGCTTCGCGCCTATTGCTTGGGCGAGCTGCTGGAATAATTCGGACTCGAATTGTGCTCCTCTGTCTGACGTGATGAGTAGAGGTGGTCCTAAACAGCTGACCCAATTATCCAGACATGCTTTGGCGATTGTGGAAGCTTGCATATTTGGAACTCGAATGGCCTGCGTCCATCGAGTGAACCTATCGATGATAGTTAGGCAGTACTGCATTCCCGCAACAAGTGGCGTTTTAATTAAATCTATATGGACGTGTTCCATTCGATTGTCCAGCTCTCTAAATTGGCCGAAAGCCGCTCTGTTGTGTCTGCTGACTTTTGAGCGTTGACAGGGCTCACATTGTCGGGCCCATTCCAGCACGTCTTTTTTGATTCCTGGCCAAACGAATTTTTGCGCCATTGTGTTGGCTATCGTTTTTCCACCTGGATGCGCTAACTCGTGAACTACTTCAAAGACCATTCTGCGTAGACTAGGTGGGAGGTATGGTCGTACAACGTTTCGCGACACGTCGCACAGCACCATGTGTCCCTCCATCCTGATTTCTTGCAGATTGAGGCTTGCGTATGTGTTTCCATCTGGTAGTTCGGCGTCGTTTGCTTGAGCTTCTGCTATTTGCGCTGCATCCAGTTGTGACGGCATGGAGATAGTACTTGCTTCTGCAATCACTTGTTGCTCTGGTTTCTGTTCTCGTTCCTTTTCTTCTTCTCGGTCTCTCTCTTCTGAGGGTCTTGATAAAGCGTCCGCCACTATGTTGTCTTGACCCTTCGTATGCTGTAGTTTAATGTTAAATCTAAATATATATTCGAGGTGTCTCGTTTGTCTCAGAGAAGCTTTACGGTGATCCGTGAAACACGTAAACTGACGTCCTTCTAAGATCCGTTCAAAGTGTTTGATTGCTGCGTAGACTGCTAGCAATTCTCGATTATAGGTACTGTATTTTACCTGTGTCGGATCGAGTTTGTGGGAGAAGAATCCCAATGGTCGCCAACTTCCGTCTGTTTGCTGTTGTTCCAGCGTTGCTCCTAACGCTACATCCGAAGCGTCTGTGTGGAGTGCCAGTGGCGCGTCAGGCCGAAGGAAGGTGGTGCGCGCTGCGTTGGCGATGCTTTCTCTTGATTCGAGAAATGCCTTTTGCACCTTCTGTAGTAGTTTATGATTCCGAGGAAACGTCGGAGTTCGGTGGCTGTTGACGGCTTGGCAAAGTTTTTGATGGAGCTGGCTTTATTCTTTGGTGGAGTAAAACCTTAGGTAGAGAGCTGGAATCCCAGGTAGTTTACCTCTGCTTTTTCGAAAGTACATTTTTCGGCATTCAGTTTTAGTCCTGCTTGGCTCAGAGTGTCTAGTAATACGAGCATGATGCTTGAGGTGTTCCTCGTGTGATGCTGAGCTGACGAGAATGTCGTCAATGTATGATCTTGCGAATGGTAACCTGCGTAACAGGTGGTTCATCGTTCTCTGCATTGTCTGTGCTGCATTTCTGAGTCCAAGGGCTGTGCCTATGAATTTGAATAATCCGAACAGTGTGGTTACAGCCGTTTTCGGTATATCCTCTTCTGCTATAGGTAGCTGGTAGAAGGCCTTCTGTAAGTCTAACACTGAGAAGACACTTCCTTATGCTTGTTGGAGTAAATCCTCAATTATTGGCAGTGGGTAACGGTCCGGCACTGTGCAAGCGTTTAATTTTCTATAGTCGCCTGTTGCACGCCACGTCCCATTTTCCTTTGGCACTAAGTGGAGCGGGCTCGCCCACTGGCTATTTGAAGGTCTTACGATGCCTCTGTCAAGCAGATCGGTGAACGTATCCTTTTCTGCTTTTAGGCGTTCGCCTGTTAGCCTGCGTGGTCACTCAAACACTGGGTGGCCTGTGGTTATTATTTTATGGTCCACTGGTAGGCCTTGTGCCTTGATTGGAGCTAGGTTTGTCTTGAATATTTCTGCGTAGTCCTTGAGACGTGCAGCATATACTGGAGCTACGCTCTCGTCCTCTGGACCTATTTCCTTAATGGTTGCGACTGAGTGTATCCTTGTTCCATGTAATTCTCCTCTGGATTTGACGCCTGTGTACGGGTCTATCAATTGCTTGTTTTTCAAGTCTATCAGCAATCCATGTTTCACCAGAAAATCTGCGCCTATTATTTCTTGGGGCACATCTGCGATAATGAAAGTACATTTGAACTCTCTTCGCAGTCTAAGACATATGTTGTCTGTGTGAATTCCGAATGTGGAGATTGGTGAGCTGTTTGCTGCGTATAGAGTGAGAGGTTGAGCTAATCCTGTCCTTACTGCTGATTAAAAAATTTGTGTTTGACCGTTTGTCAAAAATGTGCAGGCGCTGCTCTGAGATTCTTGAGCTGACCTCCGCCGTCTGCTTCGGAGGTGGCCCTGCTAGTTTTCCTGCTTGCTTGACGATCTGACTCTAAACGAGCATGGTTGTTCGCATCTCGTTGATCTGTTCGCGAATTTTCGATGGTACCAGTACCAGCTGTTCGAGGTAGTGGAGGGTTGGTTTCTTCCTCTTGAGTTAGACCGAGTTCTGGAATGGTTTCTGCAGAATGTGCTGCGTTGGTGGGAATTCCTGTCCATCTGTGTGCTCTGCCACTGTAGCAGCTTGGCTACTGATGCGGCTAATCCAGATATCTGAGCTGCCAGTTGGTCGAACGAGGTTGTTGAGGGTCCCACCGCACATATTTCTGCCGATGAGGGTAGCAGTGTGTCTGCATTCTGCAGCGTGTCTTCCATGCTGGTAGTCGTAGGCTGTATTCTAAGCCAATCCTGAGCGGGTTTGGGTAGTGATGCCAACCATTTTAGCTTCAAAACTTCTTGAGATATCTTACCATTTGCTAGCTGTAACATGTCCCTCCAGAGCTGTGAAGGCTTTCTATTGTCGAGTTTCATATCCGAGAGCAATTTTACTAATTGTTTCTCTTCTGGTTCTGCGACCAGAGCCATAATTTGCTGTTTCAGGAACCCGTATTTATTTGCCTCTGGGGGCGTTCTCAGGATGTCCTGAATAATTTCCAATGTGGTGTCGTCCAGTGCTCCTATAACTAGGGCGAACTTTTGATTGTCGTCTATTATGTTGTGAGCTGTGAACGTAGCCTCCGCCTGGAGGTACCACAAATCTGGCCTCCTTGCTCTAAATGTGGGTAATTGCCATTTCACACCCATATTGGATTCTGTGTTCTCAATTGTTACAAGGGAGGTTATGTTGTCCTCTTGATGCGGTACTTGTGCAGATGCTCCAATACTCTGAGTATTCTCTAAGTTTTCTAACCTAATTGTATCATCTATTTTCTTCCAGTTTTCCTTATTATCTATCTTCTCTAAATCTATTATATCGTCTATCTTCTTTGTATTATCTGGGTTTCTTGATTCGCGAGTGGTTACGTTTGGTGATCCGGTCGGTGGCGGCAGCGATGGTACGCCTTGTGTATTCAACGATAAAGGCGGCGGCGAGAGTTTACTCAACGCGTCAGGCGTGCGGTTTGCCTTATCTGCGGCTTCTCTAAGCAAATCTAGCGATTCGAAATCTAGCGGTTGTTGGCCGAGCAATCGTGCTGACTGGCGTTTATCTGGATTCGTTAACATTCTCTCGCCTCGTCCGTGACTGTTCATATCCAAAATGGCGGCCTGTTGTTGATCCGGCGACGCGTGGGCGCGCGAGTCATGCGCGTCTTAGAAGGAAAAGAAAATGTCGGCTACCTGTTGCTGCGGCGTTCCGAGTGCGCTTATTCTAATTCTTAAATTATTTCGCTGTACGGTGGCAGTCCGCTTGATTGCTTACTTCTATTAAAAAAAAAATAATTTTGTTGTTGCGTGTCACGCTGTAACATCGCTATAAACACTTTTCGATATTAATATATTATGTGTCTCGCGCTACAATCACTGTATACATGTATTTCCGCCTTACTTTTTTTTATGTCGCGCTACAATTTCTATAAAAGTATATACTTCCGAAATTACGTGTCACGCTGTGACATCTGCGCTTTCGGAGTTGTGTCGCACTGCAAAGTATTTGTATATATTCACTTCTGAATTTAATATATATCGCGCAACCGAATAAACAATTTCTGCAAAACTTTTGTGCTGCCACAATGCTGTTTACGCGCTTTCTTTTCTCGACGCTACTTTATTGTCGCGATAAAAAAAAAGATATGTATAAATGTACACTTTTCCTTTTTGTAAAATATAATTCGTCGCCCTTTCCTTTTTGTTAATAATAATAGAGTTTATTTCTCTTTATTTTTTTTTCTTTCGATGATTCGGCACTCGCAAGACTTACTTGTCGAAAATGGCTGACAAGCCGTGGCGAAACTTCGGAGTTTTTTTGCTGCTCCGGATTTTGACGAAACGGAGGTCCTCGTCTTGTTGATTTCGGAGAACTTTTCAGCTTTCCCCGTCGGCCTAGGTCTGCTCTTTTCGCTTTGCTGATTTTCCTCTCCGATTGTTGCGGGCTCGCTTCGATGTGTTCAGATTTCCAACGGTGTTCGAATTTGCGACCGTTGGAGCGTCGATGGTCATCAGTTTATGGGTCTTTGGTTGGTGGGTAATATATTGTCCCTAGGAAGCGATAACAATTACCAGGAGCGCAGGCGAGGCGTGGTAATAATTGCAGGGGCCTCTCGGAGGAATCAAGAGCGGAGACTCAGGCCTGAACACAAGAAAAGATGGTTATTACTTTAATGATACTTTATTGAATTACACGAGCGCAAGACCGCATGCGGCTCGTTGGACGGTTAGTCCGGATGTGTTCTATCTGACTTCCTTCTTCTTCTTCTTCGCCGGCGCCTCAGATGAGGCGCGGGACGCGGAGAACTATTGAGGTCATCTCTGATGTCTTCGCCGGTAGATCAGTGCTCTGTTGAGCGCTCTAATAGAATGCGCGCGGCTCATGCTTTTGCTTTCGCCGCTGGCGCGAATCTTGCTGTCTCGGTTGAGACGCTATAGATATACCGACGGTGCTTATGAAAAAAAAACCGTGAAAAATTGGTATGAAGAAAAACCTTTTTAAAGAAAGTAGTGAAAAATAATCATTTCCGTACAATGCTGTGAAAAAGAACAAGTCTCAGTAAAACACTATGAAAAAAAAATACATTTTGGTAAACACTGAGAGAAAAACCTTATTCGTTAATACGCTGTAAAAAAAACGCTACTCATGAAAACACTGTGAAAAAAAAATCATATCAATGAAAAGCCATGAAGAAAACCTTATTTGTATCAGCGCTGTGAAAAAACATCTTATTTCTAAAAATGCCGCGAAAAAAAACTTGTTTGTAAAAGTGGTCCTTTGGATTCAGCTTTCTTTTTCAAAGCAGTTTTCACACACTGAATATCGATTGCTGAATA
>UELV01176290.1:0-12737 GCA_900490015.1 Megastigmus stigmatizans | reverse complement strand
CTGCACTATCATCCCGAGGAGATATGGACACATCAGCAAAATGCTTGTTGAGCTCGTCCAAAGAAAAGCCATCGAACTCCCCCTCACGTCCGGGCAGAAGCCCCATACTCTTTAGTTCTTTCCAGACATTATCACTAACAAGAGCATCGAACAGTCTATCGTGGTAGTAAGACGTCCTTGCAGTCTCAGTGCGTTCGTCAGTCTGTTTTCTGAGTAAAATAAAAGCCTCTAGCAGAGAGGTGTCCCCCGTGTGTTTGTACCGTCTATACAGTGCGTCACGTTTTCTGTATAACTGAGCTAACTCTGCATCAACCCACGACAGTCTGCCCTTTTTCGGAACAAAGGTTTTAATGGGGGCTAATGTATCAATAGCCGCCGTGAAATTGTTGCAGAGGCAGTTCAGTGCCAATTCAGCGTCGATGACCGGAGCATCGAACGGCAACCAGTCACAGCTGGATAGTTGAGCAACGAGTAGATCAGGGCAAATATTCTTAAAGTCTCTATATTGAAAGGAATTGACAGGTGAATCCTTGTTAGAGTAAGCAATAGTAACATCGACGATGTTATGCTTGCTGTGGAAAGGTGCCGGCACGCTGCGGCCATCAATGACGTCGTCATTCTCATCAATGAGTATAACGTCAATCCATGTGTTCGACGTGGGCGTGAAATGCGTAGGACCGTGCTGGACCAGTTGCAAAGAAAGTTCAGCAGTAAGAGAGAGAGAGAGAGAGAGAGACAGAGAGCGCTTCGCACATGCAGGTGCGAAGAAGAGTGCGACGCAAAGGAACGGAGGAGCGAGAACAGGCGAAAGAGGTTAAGTCAGCGGAGAAGCATGTGAGCGCATGGGCGTGAACGAGAGTGCGAGGGGAATTTCGAATGGAAGCGAGATGAGCTCTGCGCAGAATATTCAAATTACAGCAATACTCAAAATTCCACTGTATTACAGGTGGATAGATGAGGGGACGCAATCAAAGGATCGGTTGGTTACACCGATAAGGAAGAACGTGGATCCATCACGGAGGACATAGGCCCAATAAAATCCGCAAACGCGAACTGGATAATAAGCCGAAAAATCAACCTGGCCCCATACCTGACAACATTCTACAGGATAAAACACATATGGAATAGGACTTACGAAGCATGTCTGGTAGATATCAGGGATTACACTGGAACATAAAAGAGTGATCTGTACTTTTCATTAGACTCACCTACCTTTCTGTAAATACCCTAAAATTTTAAGTAAATTACAACTAGAGCAAAAAATCGCAAAAAGTCAAGTTAGTAAGCACGAGCAAATTCGGAAAAAAAATTTCTGACCTTGATTAAGTATGTTCCTTATGCATTTTGATGCACTGAATTGGAATCTAAAATCGATTGAGTTGTATTACCCATAGAATTTGTGAAAATCGTAAAACATATCTGCGTGAAAAACTTTTTTTTCTATGTAGGATCAAGTGCTCTTCTCACATATTTTGACTAGACGAATTCCAAGCAACGACATTGGTGTCCGAAAACAATCATCAGTGATAATCGAAAAATTCGAAGGACCTTATAAAACCCAGGACCAAAAATCCCTAGTAATCTTCTCGCTCAAAGATTAGAGGGAGTAAATCATCCATAATATCCATGTAAATGATTTAAAAAATTACAATATCTCCCACCAATCTGAAATCAAAAGGATAACCAGATATAAGAAGGATGAGACGATCAAAATCATCAGTCCCCCGAAATCCATTACTCAAAATGCCTTGTGAAAGCACCTCTCAAACAATAATAGAATCGCTTTAACTTCGCTACAATAAAATTATTCAACAGAATAAAATCCTAGAAATTACACTATAATTACAAAACAACCGAATTAACATCTTAGAGCAGAAACTTGCAGTATACTGCAATAAAAATAAAGACTTGCTAAATAAAGTCGAAAACTCGAGTCATGCGCTAGAATTATTAGCAACTTAATACGCCGCAAACATCAAGAAGAGAGATGAAAACTTCGGCAGTACCCAACAAACCGGGAAAAAGAATCAAGAATCGCACAACCGATACTCCTCGTCAATATTCGACGAACTAGATGCTATCCAAAACGAAATAAAGGATAGAAATGAATACACAAACCCGTCTATTTAAAGGCTGGGAAATCGAAAATTGATAGCAGTCTGAAAATGTCCTTATACGATCAAAATCGAGGCTTTCCAGAAGGAGCGAACTTTAAGTGGCTTGACGCGATCCAGGAACACATCGTGCCGGAGCCGTACATCTCGATACCAGGTCTTAAATATAAGCCCACGCTGCATGTCGTCCTGGATGCAACTATTTTCAAACCCACTTGATCACGAATCGTCATCTCAAAGAAGAAGGTAATACCGATCCTCAACATGGCAGGAGTATACAGGAGCACAGAAATACTGCCGCTGCTGTAAGGATTAATCGAGCCGACCGTACCGAGGCAACTACCAAAAACTTAGCCAATGCAGAAAGTAAAGCTGCCACGGGATCCTACAATTATTGTGCCATTAGGAGTGTCGCAATACCGTGTGCGTGTCAATGGGATGAAGTGGGCTATGCGCGTCGACCTTAATACCGGCAGCGTGCGGAAAATAGGCAGACCACGAATACTGCTCCCGCTTGAATTAAACAATACTCTAGGTACTAGTGATTCAATTTTTTTTTCTTTCTTATAGTTGAGATTAATATTAGATTTAGAGAAGAAAATCCTGTGTGGATCTATTAAGAAGGGGGGTTGCTCACGTATGTACGCACACAAACCGAGCGTGGGTCCCATACGGAAGCATACGGCCGAGCGCCGAGTGAGAGAGAGAGAGTGTGTGTGCTCCACTACGCGACTCTCCCACTGCTTGCGTATCCATATCTCTCGCATGTGTTCTATCGCGTACGCTCTCCCATCTCAGCTGACTCAGCGCGAGCATGGATATTGACTCGCGCTAGTTGCTGATTCTCAGTTCGGTGGATGAGCTTTTCAGCAGCAGTTCCCCTTTGATTGCACAACATTAGTCCTCCGAACCCGAACATCCTTTTCCGACTCTGATAATCGAGGTACCCCTCGATTTTCCCAGACGTTTACGTGATGCTCCTCGTAGATGTCATCCAACGTAGTGAGGTGCTTCTCATATGCTTCCGCATGTTAGAATAACGGTACTTCTCTCTTACTCTTCTTCCGTTTCCTATGCGCTAGACGTATATGAAGTGCCCCTCATATGCGATGGTTCCCTTTAAGGACTCTCGAGGTGCTCCTCGGTGGAATCCTTTTCCCGCACCGCAAAAACCGTTAAACCTAACCTTCCGCCGTAACGCAATGAACGCGATGGAAATATTTTAGAATAGATACGCCACACAATAGATGATAATAAATTTATCTTTTATTTTTATTATTTTTCTTGATATAGAATCCGACAAATAAGGCTAGTATACTCTTACTACATATATTACTATTTTTTAGTTATTCATTTTGTACATCTAATATTAAGAAATCTATAGAATGTAGATTGAATTTATTTCATTAAATCAAGGCTTGCTTTATTTTCCCTATTCTAAGAACCTCATTCTTTTTCCCCAAATGAAACCCTGATATACTCGAAAGCATCCAGCGGGAAGAATGCAACGTTATATATCTCTACATATTGGGTGTTAAAGGGAAGTAGGACAGGCTCTACGGCATTGGATAGAGCAGCAAATTCTAAGAAAAAAATCCTATTGCAACTTTTCGATCCGATCAATATTCATTGAGTAATCATCGATTGAAAATTAACCGAGCGGGCCAATCAGGAGAGAGCTAAAGCAGAGATACTCGACGGGTCGCCTCACTCCACCCGCCTGGCGCTTCGCTTACTGCTATAGCTCTCTTCTGATTGGCCCGCTCGGCTAATTTTAAATCGATGATTGCTCAATGAATATTGCTCGGATCGAAAAGTTGCAATGGGATTTTTCGCTTAGAATTTTCCGCTCTATCCAATGCCGTAGAGCCTATCCTACTTCGCTTTAACATCCTGTATACTTCTGCAAAATATATACATGTATACTAATTCGTAAAATTACTATGGATCGCTGAGTATTTTAATAGCTGGTGCCTAATCAGAATGACGTACAAGCACGGGTTCATTAGTATGTTATACAAAAAGTAATTCCTGAGAGTTGCAAGAAAACTCATCACTCGCACCTCTGGTTATTTTCTAGTCCATGAATAGATTTTGATAATTGATTTTCAATAAAAGTTTTGAAAAAAAGTTTCCCTATGTGTACATAACTTTTACAGATAAATTTTAACATGTGATACAAAATTTTAATAATGTTTTCGACACGGTATCAAGCGCTGTGATTAATTTTATTCTGTTTGTTCAAATTTAGATCAAAAAAAAGTTAAAAGAATAATTAAATATTCAATACATGATTTTAGAACTTTATGTTGTGCGAATTAATATATTGCTACTGGAGTCTACGGTTTTTTATAATTTTCCATAAGCAGTAATTTTTAGTAACTGATTTTATTGATAGATTAACTTATTCAATAATTATTATGGAATTAAATTTTAAAATTCTGCTTTTCTTCATATACCATTTTGAAAAATATTTTTAATATATATTTTTTTAATAGAATATATGTATTAGAATTATAATTTATATTTTTAACCATCTATAACAATGAAATTAATAAAGTTTTCATATTTTCAGGAAGATTTATCAAAAGACCAGATTCAACGTAAGTTATATAATAAATTCCAGTCAGCGTATAACTGCGTACGATATTACCAATTTTAAAAAATTTTTACCCCCCCCCCCCCCCCCCCCATATTCACAAGCAAAATGAGCAAGCAGAAATGAATTTGTTCGATAACTATAATAATTTTTTCGAATTTTATTATGCTATATTAGCTGTTGTCAATTTTGAAATTCTGAATGTGAATTTGTATTCAGCGTCCGAAAATACCTCCAAATGAACCTTTTCATAAAGAAAGAACAATTTTTAATATTTTCAATCCACCATTTTTATCCGCTATTTTGAAATTTAAAAGTGAAAAAAGATTTTCTTCGTACTTTTATTCGTATTTCAATGTTATACAAATGAGATGGGTTCCAGCACGCCAGGGCCTGTAGATTAATGGTGGCATATAATGGGTTAATTATATTACATCTGTCATATTAAGTATGTGTTACTTAAATAGTTAAATATATTACAATTAAAGGGCCGATTATTTTGAAAAAAACTTATCGGCGTTGACAGTCGACTTCGGGTATCCTAGGGGAGCGCTTTTGAGCCTCCATTGTCCTCCGAAGGTGTCTCGTGTTGTAGCTGGGTGTAGCATTGCCGCTCTTCTGGCTAATCTGTAGAGAGGGGGAGGGGAACAGTATATAATATATAATTTTAAACTAATTTTCTGAATTTTAAGATTGTTTAGCTTTTATTAATAAGATTATTTATTTTATATTCCCTTAAAAAAATCCAGCTGTATTTTTTGGGATTTTCTTGTATGCTAGAAATAGATATCTAGTGCCGATTCAGATGAATTCATGAGAAATTCAACAGTACACGAGAGATGTAGTCCAGATTACTTTGCATTCTCGTTTAGACTTAAAGTTTTTAGAAAGCACCCATGTTATAATTTTGACAAAATTATCTAATTACGTGTCAAAATGTAAAATCTATTAATCTAATTGGACTCATTTACAAGGTCATGACTTTGCAGACCGGAATTTTTCTAAATCACATGTAACGAATTACTAATACATTATTTGAATCTAAAATCTAGCAATATTTTTATTTAAGAACTTAACGTGTAGTAAATATTATTTTTGGAGTTCAACCCGCGTACAATTGAAATTTGTTTGGAACTTCTGCACTAATAATTTCTTCAATTTTTGCAGTCTTAAAAAGGTTATCTTTTTTGTTCTAAAAAAATCAGCATATGTACATGAGGTACATTTTTTTAAATTTGATGATCTATGTATATGCACATTTATTAAAAATTTGTTTTTTAACGATTTTCTCTTTTAATTCTCTTTTTTTTTTTTGTAAAAAACTTTGACAACAATATCTGGTCTGTTATTAACTTGTTCATATTTTTCTATATTATCAATTATTTATTTCCAATTAGGATTGCACGTCATAGTAATAAATAAATCTGGTTTTCCATATTTTTGTATAAAAATGATGGCATCCATTTAATATTGGTGTAAAGCTCTAGGTATTCCTGTAAAACTTGAATGCAACATTACCATATTTCCTATTCCTGGTATTACTATTGCCTTTATTTTTATTTAGCAAATGATCTATTAACCCTAAATATAATTCAGTACTCAAAACAGCTTGATTATTTATTTAATAATAAAGTCTAGTACTTTCTACTTTTACCCAAGCGTCAGCAGTGTATTGTTGAGTAAACTTTCCTACATTCATTCTTTTTTTTATCCAGGCAGTCAGGGCTGAATGGACTCCTTTCGTCGGGAATCCATCGCAGCCGAGCCACCGGGCAGCGTCCAGTCGACTAAACCCCCTGTTCCTTGACCATAGGTTGACGAAGAACCGTCAGCCGCTAAACAAGGAACTGCAACGTCCACCTTATTCACCGAAAACTGACCCGGGACTGTTGTACACATTACTTGGGTTCGGCCGGCGTGCTCATGTTGGTCATCAGGAGTCTCTGTGTGCTTGGTTTCGGTCCTTTTGTGTTTGCCATGAAGCGCCTGACATTCGACCAGAAGGTCATCTTCGTATCCAAGGTTACCCCGAGATATTTGGCTTCCTTCCAGGCCGCACGAGGGATTCCCGCACTATCATGGGAGTCATCGTGTCTAAATTCATTACTCACATTTCTAAAGGATCTTTACCAACAAGATTTTTAAATGATGTCCCAAAGCTAGCAAATGCATAAGAATACCCTGTTGAACTAATTCCAGGTAGATTCGGCGTAGGTTCCAGTGGAATGCAGGTGGATTTGACGGGAATTCCAGGTGAATCCAGGTGGATATCCAGGACCTGGATTTTTGTAGCTAATTACTAAAAATTGTAGTTTTGGTGCCCATAATTGGTGTACTATAAGGATGAAAGATCCAAACCAGAGAATTAAGCTTTCATATTCAATTTTTTTTTTAACTTTTTTAAAATTAAATTAAAATATGAAAAATTCAAATGTTAAAGTAATTCTTGTTCAATTTTTAGTAATTAGTTGCAAAAATCAAGGTCCTTCATATCCACCTGGATTTACCTGGAATTTAAGTCTAATCCACCCGGAATAAAGATCTTCCTAGTGTAATGCCATGTTGCGCGGATCTGTCAAGGCAAACCAGATAAATCTGTGCCTGAATGTTACGGGCTTCCCTTAAAAACATCAGTGTAGTTGATGCTTATGTAGAATTGTACATAGATCTGTCTTCACACAACATAGTGTAATCAGGAAAGGACGGCGGCCTTACTGTAACGGTCACTTCTCTCTCTGCTGCAATTAGATTATGTTTATACATTTGTTAAAACCCAGATTGATTACAAATACTCAATTATACTTCTTTTTGTGAAAGTAATACTAATTATAGATATATTTTTTAAAATTGCCTATCTATGTAATGTTTTGTAGCATTAATAGTTATGAATAGTTATGAGATCTATGCGAAATTATCAAGTTCTTGTAGTTTAGAAATTTGTAGCTTGAAACTTATGTATGCAGCCTATTTAGCTTACACGGACGCCTCGATCGCGTTTCCGCCATGGTTGTTGCTTTTTTTTCTTATTTTTTCAGGGTAATCAATGTCATTAGCTAATTTTCCTTTTCCTTTGTGACAACAATTTGTAAGCTTTTTATCACGTGGCAATTTAATATAGAAATGTTTTGCATTATAATTTTCGGAAATTAAATTAAATTCACCTAAATAATTTTCTGTAGTTAAAGTTAATAATTTTCTACAGCTACAAGTGAAGTATTCCGTGTTTTTTGCTTATGTTACGTTTAGGGAACGTAACGAAGAAGAAAGTGAACTTGAGTTGCACACAATTAAATGAGTTGTCAGTGACGGTAATTGACTTGACAAATAAGAGTTTCCCCAGTTTTGCGTCTAGCGCACGGATGGGCAGCAATAATTTATTAGGCGTAGATTTGTAAAAAGCTCCATCGAAAATGATGATGCGCAGAGCGCATAGCTTACTTTGATTTGATCAGCGGGAGTAGATCGAATGTAATGTTCTCAGATATCTTCCCAATTCCGCTGTAGATCCTCCTTCTGTTGTGTGGGTGTGGCTTGCAGAGAGCGAAGCGCGCGGATAATTGAATAAGATAAATTTATAAATCAGGAAAAGGTTCGAATGTTTCTAGTAAAATAATAATGATTTTCTATCTGCAAATAACTATAATAACTACTTTATTTACTACTTCAAAATTGGTTACAATAATTCGTTACAATGGATTAAATGAATTAGTTTCGATAAATCGCGCTTGATACAAAGTCAAAGTATATAAAATGTCTAAGCCGCGTTTTACAATTTTTAGAGCGAGTAGCGCGGAGACGATGTGTTACTTCCAAAAAACGGGAATCAAGAGAGAGCGATCCCAGTTGCGTCTCTCTTTTATAGTTCTCCAGGTTGAATTCATTGAAGGAGGAAACATAAATTTGTAGCATCAAGGAAAGGGGAGGGTGGATTTTAGATAGAGGATCCGGGTATGTGAAGGCACAAACGTGTGTCTGAATTTCGACATTCTTGCTTAATCATCCTAGCGTTCTGACTATATATGGTCAGCATCCTTCTGTGTTGCTTAGAAGTGCAAATGAGATCCGGTGTCGGTGTATTTTCTTCTGTGCTCGAACTTGCGTAAATTCATTGCTAGCCGGGTCACGTACAGCGCTCGGCTATAAATTTTGTGCCTGACACGCGCTGGCGGATATGTTAGATATCAAACAAGTATGCCTTTCTTTGTCTTGGCTGAAGCTGTAGGTAAGCAGAAGTTGTTTAGGGAGTTACCCTGTAATGAGGTAGAGTTCATGGCAGTTGGTACGGCAGTGACCTTCCTTATCAGGTGCTGGTACCTCAGTTGAGATGAGGGAGCTGGTGTTGCGTCTTCTAGTTAGTTCCGCAAGATACGACAACTCCTCTCTTGACGAGTTTCAGCACAGGGTGCTGAAATGGATGTTGTGCTATAATGTTTATTGTTTTTTGTTTGTTTGTATTTTTTTTTGTTGTGGTTTTTTTTTGTGTTCTTTTATATATATATGTGAAAATCCGGACTTTGGAATGTATTTTATAGATATTTATAGATACTTATAGATTACTTCTAATGGTATATATAATGTTAAAACTAGTATAGATTAACCTAAAATAGTGTACTTGATCTTATTTTATTAATTTTAAAGGTCAAATTTAAATTATTTAAGGGTTATAACTAAGTGTATTAAATTGAGTGCATTGGAACTTCTGAATGCATAATTTATATATTAACTATAGAGTAACCGAATGCAATCGTTAAATGCAATCAGTATAATTCTATACATATAGGCTATAGGTTGAATGATTCGAAAAACTAAAATGCAGTTGCTCAAACAAAATGTGTAAGCGAGAGTATCAAATTAATATCAGTGGATAACAACGATATATAAAAAAAATTTGACATTTTCAAAATTCATAACATATTTTTGACATTTGAAATTTCGTTTCTTAGATTAGCATAAGTACTATCTATAATTTTGAATGCTGCAATCACATTTTCCGATGCAATCAAGTTTCATAGTATTAATATTTACTCTGAATGCATTCAAAACTGAAGTACCTTAATTTAACATAACCTGAAAATGTCGAAACTAGTAGTTTGGTTTATTTGACCGATGTGAACCTGGCCCCCGAAATTGCGTACATAATTGCATTTCATACCTTTTTAAATGCACTAATTGCATTCACTGTTATTTTAATTTGTTAAATTTGCTAATTTGCAATATTTAATAATAAAGTTCAAAAAATATATACGTCAGCCCCCGGGTAAATACTTAATGTGCAGATTCGATTTGGGGTTTTAAATTAAAGAAATTAATTTTCTAAAATTGATCGTGGAGTGATTTTTTCAATATGTTAATTGCAATAAAAAATAATTAATATTATCTGTTTACGCTGTATTAGCAGACGAGGTTTTCGGAATCAGCTGTTCTGAATTCCCAACATTCTGAATTTGCAACATTAAATTACCATATTATTTTGTTGGGGATGAAGCCTTTCAATTGACAAGGAATTTAATGCGACCTTACCCTGGACGTCACCTAGATAAAGAGAAAAGGATCTTTAACTATAGACTGTCAAGAGCTAGAAGATGCATTGAAAATGCTTTTAGGATCCTTGTTGCCCGTTGGCGAATATATTTTAAACCTATTTGATTTCATCCAAACGATGTTAATCAGATTGTCTTAGCAACAGTTTGTTTACATAATTTTTTGATGGCTCAAACACAAAAATCTGTTAGAAGCATGTACTGTTCTCCACAGTTTATAGATAGTGAAACTGGAGAAATTATTAATGGACAATGGAGAAATGAAGTATTAATAAATGAAGAAGATAATACGTCTGTACAAAATCTTTCTCATGAAAATGTTCAAGAAGCTCATGCTACGAGAAAGTATTTTCTAACTCCGCAAGGAGCAGTTGATTGGCAAGATGAATACATCAGTCGTGGAAGGTACCGAGACCAATAGATGATTTAAACTAAATCTATGTATAAAATGAATAGAGAAATATCTATATCCTCATTTTATATATTACATAAGAAATACATTACATAAGAAAAATGAAATGTACAAAAAGTTTTTTTGTAATTTCCTTTAACTTTAATTAAAAAACGCAGTATTTATTATATTTGGAAGTTATACTGTTTTTATAAAACGGATTAACTTAGCTTTTAAGCACCTAATATCAATATACTTTATATATTTTTCGTCATAGAAGTTTTTATTTATGAGTGTGAATAAAATAAGTATTAATTTCATGTAAAATTTATTTATTTTATTAATTTATTTAATTTAAAAAGTAATGCTACTAATATTTATTACTATTAAACGAAATTGATGTATGATAAAAAGAATAGCATAAAAAATACATAAAATATAATAATTTTTATGAAGTATTTCTATAGTTATTTCATTTAATTTTTAGAAATTATAACTTAAGGGCTTATACATATTAATATTTTGTAAATCTTTTTTTATTCCAAATGAAACATACAATATGCTTTATTTGAAAATTACAGTTTTTTATATCAATGGTTAATTTACCTTTTACGTATCTACTAATATTAACTTATACATTAAACTAATAATTACGTATCTAATAATAATTACTCTTGCATCATCCATTATTTTTTTCTTTTTTTTTATAATTCATTTCACTCATTTATTTTCATTTTTTATTTCATTCTAGTTTTCAACCTGTCCTGCATTAATCGAAATCATTAAAAACCTTTTATCCTCAAAAAAAGCAATACCTATCCTTCCGCTTTAAAGGAGTTCGCTTGCACATTATTGTTTTATTCTACATCAGTATACAATTACGTTAGAAATACTTTTATGAAAAGCTTACCTCATCCTCAAACAATAAGGAAATGGTATTCGAAAATTGATTTTAGCCCTGGTATAAGCCAGCCAGTTTTAGATAATTTAAAGCATATACTTGAAGAAAATGCAGCAAAAGGCATTAAATTACAATTCGGAATACAAGTGGATGAAATGTCTATGAAAAAATAGATGGAATGGGATGGTAAAAAATATCATGGTCATGTCGACCTAGGCCTCGAAAATGAAAATGAATCGGAAGAAGCAACGTATGCTTTAGTATTCATGCTTGTATGCTTAAATGGACATTTAAAACACCCATTTCATAATATTTCATAAGAAGTTTAACGGCTGAAGTTAGAGCGAATATCATTAAACAGATTTTAATAGTTTTATATGAAAATGGTATAACTGCAATTCGATTTATAACATTTGACGGTGCCTCGACAAACTTGAGCATGGTAAAGAATCTTAGCGCAGACATGCACACTACTGAAAAACAATGCTTTTTTGAGCATCCAGTAACGCAAGAGCACATTGTTGCTGTCCCAGATGCTTGCCATATGCTCAAGTTGACTCGAAATACAACCTCTGAGTACGATTTAATTGACCAAGATGGTAATTATATTAAGTGGAATTATTTAGAAAAACTTGTGCAGTACCAGGAAAATGAAAAGTTGCACTTAGGCACCAAAATTCGTCGTCGGCATATACAATACCACAAAGAAAAAATGAAAGTAAAGCTTGCAACATAAACTTTCAGCAACGGAGTTTCTGAAGCTCTAACGTTCATGGAACAAAAGTATCCCAACGAGTTTTTTGGTGCAGGACCAACTGCAAAATATTGTAAAATCATGAACGATAGTTTTGATTTCTTAAATTGTCGAAGGAAATTTGGAAAAAGTTTAATGCAAAATTGTATAAATAAAGAAAATTTTAATGAAATTGAAAAGAAAGTGAACGAACGTATTACTTATATCACAAATCTAAAATTATCGACAATAAATCAAGTGAAATTATTCCTATTCTAAAAAGTAAGCGTCGAGTAGGATTTTGGGGACTGATTGTTGCAACGAAGAGCGCTTTAAAACTTGCACGATATCTTTTTGATAACAAATTAATGAATTATTTATTAACTTATAAGTTATCGCAGGATCACCTGGAAACATTTTTTTCGTGCATCAGAAAAACGGGAGGCTTTAATAATAATC
>UELV01176289.1:0-15111 GCA_900490015.1 Megastigmus stigmatizans | reverse complement strand
ATATATATATATACGGTTTTTCGGGGTACCGGATCTCCCTTTTTGCAGTCGGTGTATTGTTATTCTTAAACAAATATTAAAGTTTTTTATTATTGTATATATATATATTTGTAAATAAATTCTGTCGATCTCTCTTCTTACTGTCTCATTGTTTGTCTTTGGTGTTACCGCTGCAACTCATCTTCCCCAGGATTGTCATTGTTTTTATTCAGTCAGTCATAACAGACAGATGGATTTCATCGTGTTTGTTTGAATACTGCATCTTTAATTAGCATCTTGTTTGTGCACGATGATGTCGTGTAACGATGTTTATGGGACCATAAGCTAAGCTAGCACAGATGAACACATATACACCCACTCGCCAATTATACGAAAATAGATACACCGGTTCATTTATACGCAGTGACGCTCAGGTCTGAAGGAAACAGCCAAACCATAACGTCTTGGTAATGACAGCAAAAAGGAAAGCTAAAAACGATGCAAGTTCAGTATGCCGGTCTTAGAAACAGTAAAGATTAGGGCTTCTGTACAATGCAGACAAAATATATTTGATGGAAGGCAAAGATAAGTTAAGTTAAGAGTCGTCTGATGTTACTTACGACGATAAAGAAAAAAAAAAAGAGCAAAATCTGAGAATTTCAACCGAGAATAAAAAAGAAGAAATACGCGGACTTTGAATAAAAGGTCTGTGATTCTGACTATATAGTGGTTATAGTGTTTTGTTTTCATCAAGGTTTGATTCATGAAAGAAGTGCTTTTGAATGTGCATCTCGGTTAGTGAACCTGATAGTATGAACGCTGAGAAAGCGGGTCTCCATGCAATGAGTATGTGCACTTATCGAGTGGCACATAATTTTGCAAAGAAAAAGACGAGGAAGGATATAAAAATGTTAAGTAGATTAATATTACTGCATGCGTAAAGGATGCGTAGAAAGAGACAAATGGGAGAAAGAAGCAGATGAATGATAGAAAGAGGAAGGACGGAAACGCTGCACGAGTACAGAAAGAGTGACTCGTCTCTTGAAAATCCAGCATGAAAGTCGACGGCTTTCTTCTATTTAGTCGGTTCGGAGGAAACTCGTACAGCGCGTCCTCTTATATATACATAGGGAAGGAATAAAAAAGCGGAGAACGATAACGCGAATAAAAGAGACAGCAATGAATCGCATAAAGGAAAATGTGGTCAATGTACCAGAGCTTATAAAACGTTCACGCAAGAATTTTTAAATTCGAGGCTGTACCGCTTTTACCTCGTATCTGAATATGTCATAGATGCGCTTTAATTCACTTCCTGCACTGTGAGCATCTATTTTGTACCGATTCCGTAATATAACAAACAACGATGAAAAGACGAAATCTTGGAGTTTTAAATTAACGAAATGGCAGGCATACTCGAAGAGAAAGAAGAAGTAGAAGCGAGGAATCGTGAAGAGACGGACAAGAAATGAGCTCTTCTGGATTGAGTGGCAGAGTCGAAGACCCGAGTGCATTAACGAATTAATGGTTAATTTTGTCGGGGGTAAGCTCATGCCCTGTATATATATATATATCAATTCCTTTCAGATTTCGTGCGGCACTTGGACTACAAATTGGCTGGAACGCATGAAAAGAAACTGTTGCATGAATCCGTGCTCTTTTTTTTTACATTTCGTTTCTCTTTTTATTCGCTCGTTTCTCAGCCGTCTATATCCTGTAGGCTCTCTCCTTACTGCAGCGAATGCTTAATAATGGTAATTAACTTGCAGCTACAGAGCCAGGATATTTGGCTTGAATATGAGAAGATATGAATGAATCGCTATATCTTTCCATTCTCATTTAAAAGCTCATTTAACCACGTCAACGTCGAAGCTTTAAAAAGGAATTAGCTCAATCCTTTTATTTTATTCTTCATTACTTTTTTTCTTCTTTAAATAAGACGAGCGATGAAAGATTGTGATGGAAGTGATTCAATTATTTTTAATTAGCGTTTAAAGTATAAGACAAGTGTTTGATGTCTGATGAGCTTTATTATAACTGCTTGGAAATTAAGAAAGCATACCGCAATAAGAGGATTGTTAAATTAGTTAGACTTGTCTTATTCTAAGTTAGAGCCATTGGATACTGTACTATTAATATTTAATATTGTGAGGAAAAGATTAATATTTTGATGAAAAAATTTTACTTTGAAGGCAGTTAGTGTAAATTAAAACTAGATTATTTTATTACACATTGTATGTTGTACTTATAATAATACTTATTATTTGTATTATACCAGACGATAGACAATGCTGTAAATTGTAGAACAAATAAGCTTAACAAAATATAACGTACCATACAAAATGAGTATATTAATTGTAATATCAACCGCAAACCTTAACATCGACTTAAATTGAACCCCTAAAGAGAAATCCAACGTGAATGAACAACAAAGCAATCGCCAAACACAAACGGAACTCGATTAAACAAAAACAATTATAAACAAAAAGCTCGCACTTCCAATACACGCAAGTAAAAAAAAAAACTTCTGGCGCATCGGCTTCTCTCGCGCATTCTTAATAAACCTGTCAGCGAAAATGCTATACGCGTCTGGCGCATTTTCATTTCGCAACTTTTCCACACACGCACACACACATGCAAACATGCTCGGGGTAAAAAAAATTCAAAAGATCTACAAAACGCACATTCCGCCACCCCCAGAACGGGGGGAAAAAATAATAAAGAAAAAAGAGGAAAAAAAAGTGCGCAACGCCGCGACGCGCGCGTACTCGCGCTCAATTTTTTATCACGCGGACAGTGCAACGCGTGCGCGGCGGCGAGTGGGTACGGTTATCAAGTGACAAAGCTGCCAAACACTCGCGAGTGGCAATTCAATGCTCGGACACATAACAAAACGCAAACGACGCCTCGTACACGCGCGGGGACTGCCGCTACCGCCGCTCAATAGTTCAATTTTGCCCCGGTCGCACGAGCCCCGAGCGCGGCCTCGCGAATGCCCAAGCGAAGGAACAATGCGCCCTGCCTTTCGACTCGTCGGACTCGACCGGGAGCTGATCTACTTGACAATGCTGCGTCGATCGCTTTTTGTTCCTCCCCCCCCCCTCTCTCGCTCTCTTTCTCCAAACGCTCTTTTTCCGTTGTTCATATTCGTTGTCGGTTTTTGCCCCCTTTTTTTTCGTCGATTTGCTTCGGAAAAGAATATTGCGATATTTTTTACTTCAGACAGTATTGAAAAAATGACGAGACGTCTCGGGGATCTGAAGAAACTTCGATAGAACGGGTTATATTTTTGTCGTTGTGAAAATACGAATTATTGAAAGTTACCGGAAGCTTGGAAGTTTGTTTCTTCCTCGTTGCGCGACTGCCAAAGTATGTAAAATGTATTAACATTTTTCTCGCTGAATTCAATAACGTAAATTTAAGCTCTATTTCGGAAAAATTGCGACCCTTACCGAAGCACAGAAATGTCGAAGTTGATGAAATACTTCAAAATATCTAAATGGAATTGAAAATAAACGGCATTTCAAAAACGATGGAAACTACTGCTCTTTTTTTCGAAAACACAGAACGTGGATTCCAAAACGCTTTGTCACGAAAAATTCAATAAGAAACAATAAATTCGCTCTCGCATGGTCGCGTCCGCGTATTTTACCATTTTCACGTGGCAAAGTTCGCGACTTACTTGAACGATGACGGCTCCATGCTGGCGGCCACGCATTGTTTCCGAGTTTTGATGTTTCTCCGTTTCGACACATACGCGTTAGCGCGTATCCGTATAGAAATATTCGGGAATTCGGGGGAATCAGTGTAGCATAGTCGCGGCGAGATAGACGTTTGCCGAACTGCAGAAGAGGAGGTTCGGCACGAGTGGCGAGAGCGCGGAATTAAACCGAGACCGCGCAAACACGCGCGATTTTGTACGGTCCATTGTCCACTTTCTCGTTATTGTGCGCGCCGCCGCTGCTACCATTGACTCGCTGATCGGACAGGGCGCGGCGCTTCGTTCGACGATTTGCGGCTGCTTTTTGCCGGTAACTCGACAAAGTAAATATTGCCATTGTGACGGCTGAACTTTTGTTGGTTCTTTCTTCTGTTTTTTTTTATCAGAGCTAATATATGCTCGGCAATTCGTTAACTGAAGTCGTCCACGTATTCTTCTTTTTCTTCGTTGGTCAATCGATAGTTTCCGTTTGGATTTGGTAAACAGTTATTGATGATTCTTTATTACTAATGGATGCTAAAGATAGCTTTACTCCTTTCATAGATACACGGAGATTTATTAATTCTGATAAAGATTTTTGTTTCGAAAAGTTAGAATATTGGAACTTAAAGAATTTTAATTTACATAATCAAGTATAAGTACACGGAAAAAAGACTGAGGGAACGGCCGCGCTAAGAGCGGTGTAGCAGCGCCACTAGCAGTATTGTGCAGCGGCTACTCTGTTTCTGGGGTAATTGTTACCCCACTCACGTACGGAGAGTTGAAATAATTTTTTTTCGATTAATTATCTCGAAACTTTACACTCATCGAAATCGAATAAAAAATCGTTTCCAATGTAAAATTTTACGCTCTTTCAATTGGTGTAAACCATTTTGTTCTAGCCTAAGCCGTTCTCGAGGTATAAGCAAATAAAACTTTGAAACTCTGTTTTCGCATAGAACCTCTGGACCTAGGAAGCTGCAAATATGAAAATCGGTTTTTTCGACCCTGATTTATCTAATAACCAAAATACAGTCGTTTCTATTTCTATTTCCATTTTATTTGTTCTTTGTATCTTGTTACTGTACTATATGTATCTTGTTTATTATACTGTAGCATGGGCGAATAGTTCTCCCAGAAAAAGTGAACTGCTCTCCCGTTTGAAGGGCAATAAAGCAGCTCGCCGTACGCATTGACTAACAACACCAGTTGGGGCACTCGCTCCCCCAGTCTTTTTCCGTGTATATAATCAAAATAAATCTTTGTCTTTGATTACAAAATAGTGTCATTTTTTTATTAATGATTATATTACTGTTTATCAGAATTGTAACAATACTTTGGATATTTTATAACGTATACTTTGAAAAGGTATCTTCAAAAACAATCCGTAGAAGATCGATCAGCCTTAGTTTTGTAAATGAAAGCTACTACATGTTCTTATATAGTGGGTATAATAACAGGAAACCACATATATTTTGATTACAAATCTTTATTCTTCCTATAACAAGAGATATCATAATAAAATCGATTAGGAAGAATGAAATGAAAAAAGTGCACTGGGCGAAATTAAATTTTAATTTCCTTATGTATATTTATATATATCATTTTTTATATATACGTACAGAGAAATCAGGATCGAACTTATATTTTATACATACATTGCATTAAATTTTATATTAGAAAGGTTTAATCTTATGAAAAATAAATTTATATCTTACCGGGATTCGATCCCAAGACCTATCTGCCGTGAAAAATAGAAGGATAACCGATTATTGTGCCACGCGCGACATGACAATCAAAACCCTTATTATCTATTTGAATTACAACTCGGGGACTTCTAGTGATTTTCACTAGACTGAGAAAATTTACAATACTCGGTGATTGGACCGAGCTTGTGACTGCCTGGGTAGATGCAAAGATCGCCATTTTCGGGAGCTGCATCGTCAAGGTGAAGGATCACGGCCACCATAGAATGATTCTTGAAGAGAAATGATGGATAATCTTGATGCACGAGGTAGAGTGCCCCCTTTACCGGTGGCTTTATCTGTGCCTTGGTATTATGTAGAAGAATATCTGGTGTACCGAGAATATCCTCCATAGCATATAATAATTTCGGGTGGATTTTACCTGTGGAGAAACACGTGTTTTGATATCTATCGAATATAACTTTTTAGGTAGTTAAAAGACCTAGGGTACGGAGATCTAACTAGGTTATCGTTATATATTTTGAAACACTGATCCAAAATCTAACCTCAGAATTAGTCCATCACGTCAACATTTTGAGATTTCTTTATTTATAGAAGTTTTGAGAGATTGTAAATTATGAAGTCAAATCAATTTTTAATTATTTTGGTAGTTCAAAATACATAACAATAATCTAGTCAGATCTTAATGTTATATTTTTATATTTTTGTAGATCGAGGTAATTAATGTAAAGTCTTATTAGTCTACGGAATAGTTTTAATAATCTATAGTACCAATTAAAATTCGAAAATAAACGATGTAATGGCTGATCGTAAAATACAAGTTAATAGTAGAAACTTACCGTATAATCAATATGTCCAACTGCCTTTTGCATGTCATCTCCAGCCCGTGCCGTCTTCATCAAATCCACATTTTCTTTTTGTTTTCTAGCAAACAAATCATATTATTCCTGTAAGACTTTACTCAGTTCTTTTTCTGATAATACCCCACTTAATTTGACAAATCCATTGGCGTCGTAAATTTTTTTTTGTTCGGAAGTAAGAAACTTCAATTGACCCATGCTCAATGGTGATTAGATGTTCTTTGCTTCAAGAATGTGAAGACAGTATATAGAGAACCCCTGCTTGGCGGACTTTTAATACTGGTCCCTCGAACACAATTCAGTGAAAATTACTTTTTATGAAAAGAATTTCGAGTAATTCTAAATATCGCTACATATTTTTTTTTGGAAAAGGTCGCTTGTAGGCATTTTAAGCGATAACTTTTAACAAAATACTTGTCTCAACTCGAACAAAAAACTGATTAAAATAATCAGTGACATTTTGAGTAGCTACATTGTGAGCACTACTATCATGATTTGATATTATCGCTCGCAAACGAGCTACACTATCACGATTCGGTAGCTAAAGCTTACGAAGTTATTTTGTAAACTACACTTTCTTCGTATACCTACATTGCCAATTATAAACCTTTTGTTTATTAAAATTACTGCTTGTTTCAAATTATGAGATCTGGTAATCCTTACATTGCCGCTGTTAAAATTAAGTGGGGCGCATAAAAAGAATTTGTAATAGAAAAAAAGAGTTTTTCTAAATACATTTTAGAAATGTGTTTTGAGGTTTTGAGGTTTAAAATGTCTGTATGGATGTGTGTATGCGTTTTTTAAGTATTGTTTGATGCCAATGATTGCGTGGTAGTGACAATTAAATAAACGACTCCAATGTACTTTTTACAATCTATCCAATTGCTTATTTAACAAACTCCGACGTTTCTACAATTATTTAAACAAATAAAATTTTTTTTTAATAAACTAATAAAAAACAATAATAGAACTTACATCACATAACGTCGACTTATAGATCAACTTGTCAAGCATTACATTAAATGCTTATATGACTATCAGCTCTTCGCGTTAATTTATACCTTTCGATGAGTGGAGGTGATAATACTTCTTTACATTCTGTTCTACACGAGACAATAATTATTTCGAAGTCATGTAAATATTTTGTACAATGAAATAATCACTATTTGACAATGAGACAATCTATTAATTGTTGGTAAATATTATGTAAATTATTCGCGACAAACATTTCATAAATATTAGTTTTAAAGCTGGATGAAGAACATTTCTGATAAGTCTTTTTGTTTATAATTTTCTATATCTAAAATTTTAACGTTATCAAAATTTATATTATGCTTAGTATACTCGTATAATACATGTTTACCTAAGGCTGATTTCTTATTCTGATTTTTACAATCTCGTTTATGTTGATAAATTCTATTTTTTAAATGTCTAGACGACCGATAAATGTTCGTTGCTTTCCTTACAGTTTGTTTTATATACAATATTGTATTGTTTCTTTTTTTATCACACCTTTTCTTAGTTTTATAATATTGCTACATTTATTTTTTGACTTCTTAATCTGTACAATGATATTTTTTCTCAAAAATTCATTGATTTTACAAATTTTTTATGAAAGGTAAAGTAAAGTATAAACTTTACTTTTCGTATTATATTAATATTTTTTTCTTTAACCCTTAGACGACCAGCATGACGCTTTTAATCATTATGACGTTATATTTTTGCAAAGGAGGAAATAAGCAAATTCCAACCTAAATCCCTTCTGGGTAATCATTATCAATTAATAATTTTTTCACCATATCTATGTTCTCTAAACGGAATTGTGGGCCTGACAATTTTATAGCTGTATCTACCAATTATATAACTATAATACCTTTTTTTATGTGAAATCGGATTGCGTGAATTGAAATTTAAATATCGACCTGAAATTGTCGGTTTTATATACCAATTCGTTATTATATTATTATTGTCTTCATGAATCGTTATATCTAGAAACTATAATTAAATATAACAACGCCAAAAGCTTCGGCTGTCTAATAATAGCACAATGAAAAAATAATCATATCAATCTCATGTGTAAGTACAGTTGCGTTGCTGATCCAACTGAGATTTTTTTCCATTGCTTTAAAAAGTTAGCTATAAAAGATGCCACTGATTATTGTAATCGTTTTTATATGTGTTGAAGTAAGCATCAAAGACTATCGCCTAAAATATTTGGGCATAAATAGTAAATAAAAATACATTGGCATTTTTCGATGGACTATAGATTTAAAAAACAATAATTAATACTTAACAATAATTTATAACAATAACTTATTCATCAATATGAGTACTTGAGAAATAAAGACTTTGTCTTGTTTGTGTGCAATGAATTTCTTTCAGAGTCAATTAGAGACGACATTAGTTGTTGTTGGAACAGCTGGACTAAAGAAGTCAATACAATAAGTTTACATATATCTACAAATTTATACTGCTTGTGTACAATAAATAGCTTTTTAAACGAGCATCGGTACTAAATCTCAGCAAAGTAAATTTTCAAAATCACTGTCTCTACATATCATGCTATTTTTTCGAAAATAATTAGTGAAATTTAATGAAATTTGTTTTTGGTCAGCAGGATAAAAATGAATTAATCTTTATGGAAATTCATATATGATTAGTACTTATATACCTCTCAAGATTGTTAGTTTTTTAGCTAATTCAGATAACAATGAAATAGATTATTTGCGTTTTTTACATTCGAATTTTTTTTAATTGCTCATATCTTATTAACGGTTTAATCAACTTTTAATTATAATAATTTAAATTTGTTGTTTTTTTTTAAAACAGTAGCTATTTAATTAGATTTAATTGTTATTTGACTATTTTTTTCAATTTTTAGAAAAACGTTGGTTTAATATTTTATAATTTGCTTCTTCTGCTTTCGTAAATGAAGTTTATAAAATAAATTGACAATAGACGTTTACAAGTGTTTATAATTACCTAAATTTGAGACTTTATACATTAAAAATTTATTTTGCAGTTGTATTATTTTTAAAAGTACAAGATTATTATTGATTAATGAATTAATAATAGATTTATTATTTGTACATGGATGCATACTCATCTATGTACCATAATTTGAATGTAGATCATTAAAAGTACGATAAATGCAGGAAATATTCTCGAGAAACTTCAATATCTCTAGAAAATTGAGCTTATAACTTTTACTCTATTCATTAAAATAAAATCACAAAATGGTCCAATCATAGTTATCCATAATCGCGGATATTTGTCCATTATTTTCTCTATAAAACGTGAAAATATTTTTCCCGGCAGATACAAAAAGGTCGGCATTCTTCTTACCGCAATTAATCCACTTCGATTATCACACGCTTTGATAGTGCACGTCAAACTTTCAACTTCACCGCGAACAACTCGATCAACAATAAACAAGAAACAAAAAAACGAAGGCACCATCGCGGAAAGCTCGTCAACTATTCCTCAGCAACTAACAAGGAAAATCACATCGAGTGAAGCCGACTCGTCTCGGTTTAGCGCTTCGCTCTCAGCTGCATCAAAGGGGGGGGGGGGTTAAGCCATCTCAGTCCCGCTAATTAACACGTAAACATTCCTCGTCCAATAAAGGCGCTGCACAAAAGAGAATCCACCAGCAGCTCTTCTCCACCTTCGCTCAGCGTCAACTTTCTCGTTCTCTCTCCCGCCCCGACCCCAACACACGAGACACACTACGTATAGCAGCAGAACAGCCGCAGAACTCCGTTATTCGACTTACACATAACGATCCGCTGACATAGCCCTCCGTGTTTCCGCGGTCTAGTCCCGCGCTGTTAATTGTTGTCAATTAAGTTTCAACAATAATTGTCGCGTCGCAGAAATTCGGGCCGCCATAGTGCGAGAGAGAGAGAGAGAGAGAGAGAGAGGGAGCTGCTAGAATTCAAGGTATAGGAGCACGAGCCCAGTAGTAACTGTCTGACTATAGTGGCACTACCCCCTCCCTCCACACACACACACACCTAGACGAAGCTCTAAAACGCATTCGACGTGATGCTACGGACGGTCGGGAGAAACGGAGAGCGAGGGAGAGAGAGAGAGAGAGGAACGTGCGAGCGCACGCTGTAAACAGATTTAATGAGGAAACTGATCTACCGCGCTATAGAAATCTGAGCTTTACGCTGGGCTCTAGCAGCAAGCGAACGAGCGAACGCTCTGCATCGCTAGGATTACCAGCGCCAGCAGGCTATGCTCTTCGGCGGATCGGTTGAAATGCGTGAATTGCTCCGCTGAGCATTGATGACAAGGTACGGGAGGGTGAGGAGGAGGAGTAAAAGCGGAAGGGTTGTCGCAAACAGCTGGGAAACGGGTGTAATAGCTGCGAGAAAAAGACGAAGAGGTACGCGGGTTATGACCGGTGCCGAACTGATAAATAAGCTCAGTCACTTCTCGTTGTAATATACATATAAGGTTCGGTTTTTTTATCGCATTGTTACAATCTCGTCTTCTTCGCAATCAGCAAGTTTACCCGAATCTTCGGTACTGAGTTCTCGCGGGGGAAAGAGCAGCGAAACGATCGGTATCTGCTTGTTAATTCAAGACTAGATCAGTAGCGATATATACGCACGCTGTTAAGTGTACCCACACACACATACACGTACAGGCAGCTTGGAAAATCGCTTCCCTTAGCTCGGAGGCACGCGTGCCGAGCCCTTATAAACCTTCCGCGGAAGCTACGTGAGAAAGAAACGGGTATAACGACTACAGGACTGGCAGGAAGAAAAAAAAAAAAAAAACAGAAAAGGAAACAGCTCGCGCGCTTACTTTTTTGTTCAGCTGCTCTTGGTGTGTAATCGTCTACTATAGTCTTCGGGCTAGGCGATCGCTCGTTATGCGCGCGCCTCTCTTTTCCTTTACATCGAGGGCCTTCGCCTCTCTCGTTTTCTTCTATATATACCTAGGCACATCGGGATGCTCCTCTGGCTTCTTGCTTTGTTGGCTGCGCTGCTGTGCGAGCCAGTAGTCTACTTGGCGAAAAAACACGAAGCGCGCGCACCCGATACAGAACGTTATTATTTGAAATTCAAATGGGGCCACGATGTATAAGGGCGTCGAGCCGGACTTGAATACACCGCCTGTCTATACGCGAGATTTTACATTTCAGCTTTCTTCTTCTTCCCCGGGCAGTTTCTCTCCTTGGACTTGCTGGACTGTTTTTGTTGCGCGCGATAGTCTTGTAATGCTGCTTGCCCTTGGTGAACATTCTCTTTACGCACCTACTTTCTTCTTCTTTTTTGCATCGTGTTCGGCTCTATGTGGATGATAATGCAGCGCGTTCGAAGGGATGATCTTTTTGCTTATTCATAGAGAACCGTGTGTATGGTAACGACTGTCCGAAATTTTCTTACTAAGGGAAAGAACATTGAGACTACGTTGCACTCTTTACAGTACATGGTGTAATAAAAAGTTAGAGAAGTCAATGACCTTACAATCTTTTATAATACAGAAGAAATCGTCAGAGATTGCGTGACAACCAGCATTTGAAAAAAAAATGGTGATACGACAGTAGCGATTGTCAGTCGAAATAATAACGAAAATATTCGGATACAATCTCTATACCCGCAAAAGAAAAGCAGCACAACCGATAAGCCGCGGCAGCGTTTCTACGCATTGCTCAACTGGAATAACGCGACTCGTGCACAAGCGACTCCCATCCACTTATCATATGTAAATTCGCGCGTGGCACAGAGTCAACGGTATATATACTCACATGAGTGTAGAGATGCTGCACAGCTCATAGCTCATGTCTCGCGGTCCAATCTTGCCTCGAATAAAAAAAAAAAGAAAAACAGCTTGAAATTCCACACGTCCGACACGTATATAAACGTCAACAGGTTATGCGCAAACAGATATCGCTCCGATTCGTGTAATAGTCGTAATGGCATAAGTCGGATAAGGGGGGGCGAGGAGAAGACAGGGTTCGAACAATCCGATCTCCTGTCAGATGCAGTATAGTTTGTTTTATGGGAAAGTTCGAAGTGAAACGCAGATGCACCGGACGGACGGAATAAGAAGGGAGTGTTCGGCAACTGCCTGCGCCCAACTGTTTGTGGTATGCGGAACAGGAGTTGTTGCATATATATCCCGGCGAACTTTGTGCTTTGGTCAGATGTATATATGCAATAAATTACTCGATTATATAGAGTCTATAATCAGGTCTTTAAATTAATCTCCTTCCATATTTGTATTTATCGCGGTCTGAAAAGTAACATAAGAAATTATTAGTAAACAGATGATTTCGTTAGTATTTCAAGAATAATCGTTTCCTGGTGTGACCTTTATTCTGCAGCATATCTCAAGTCATCTAAATCTACGTCAATTAAAACAGCATCTATAAAAACTGTGTATACGCACTATATGGAGCATGAGAGAGAGAGAGAGAGAGAGAGTGAGAGAGTGAGAGAGAGTGAGGCGTCGACAGAAGGTCGTCTGATTATTATGTGCTTTGCGTTGTCATATTCCATTACCGAGAGTGTCGCTTACAGAGACATTCGCGGCTCCGTTAGTGCAGCGCGCGCGTCGCGTCGCCGGCGGCAGTGGCGGCACACAATTGACAATGCATGGCGGAGACGCTCCCCCGGATTCCGCAGCCCTGCGCGGAGAGTCTTCGTCCCTGTTATATAGACAAAGACAGAGAGAGAGAGAGAGAGAGAGAGAGAGAGAGAGAGAGAGAGAGAGAGAGAGAGAGTCAACCAAGCGCCGCAGCGCTGCGGTGTTGGTGGCGCGCGGTCGCGTGGAGTTGACATCGATACTGCACAAGAGCACCAGCCACCAGCCACCAGCCACCAGCTTCTCTCCAAAGTCTGAGAGAGAGAGAAAGATGGTAGAATATACAGTTAGGGAGAAACAGAACGTATACCCGGGATACGGTGTGTATATCGGTAATAAAAGTATCGAAGCGTGTGGATATACTAATGCGCGCATGGGAAGCTTGGCCAATTCGATGAAACTTATATATATACATTGCACAGTATTCGCTTAGGCGAATACACTTGAAACATTTATTATACAATACTAAAATCGAATGTAATTGCAGCAATTTGTGAGTGCGTGCAAAGTGATTATTGATTATGCCGATAATCGCATTGGTATTTGTTTGTTTTATTTAACCGAAAATGATAATAACAACGCTCGCACGATATTGTCGCCTCGATGTAAATTGCGTAATTATATATACACAGTGGGAGATTACAATACTATATCCGTAATGCGATTAAAAGGCAATCTCATTAAAAATCCAATAAAATATTTAATTTCGAAATTTGAATTAAATTTAACAGCGAATTGATAGTTGCTCCAATTAAACTTGCGCATCCCGCGCGCAGATTACGAGCTTGATGTTTTCCAAAACTATACGCGCAGGTGTAAATCCATTTTTCGAGGTTTCCGTAGCAGAGTCGTATAAGAATACGCAGCAGTAGCGCATATTATAGAACCAACATTTCCAATGCAAACGGCATTTTGCATTAATAGCACCAGCGAACGAATCTCGTGGCCCTTCGGCCCCATCAAATCCAAATATGAATTTGTTATTCAGAATCATATATATTTTAAGACACTCGGCCTTGTCAAGCCCATTCCGCAGCATTTGAATCTCTCGGTAATCCCGTTGATCCCTTGGGCCATATCTCCCGGCGTACACAGCGGCATATACATCTCCGGGTCATCAGTAAACGTCATATATTTTGAATGACGCGCACAGAGACTGCAAGAGAGAGAGAGAGAGAGAGAGAGAGAGAGAGAGAGAGAGAGGACGAATGGCAGAAATAATAACGGCTCCGCGAGGATTGCGTATATATACCGTGTGACGAATGACGCAACGTTGCAGGTATTAGTGGACTCTCTCACAGTTCTCTCGCAACTGGTACTGACTTCATGTAACTGCTTTGGGAGGTCAGTAAGGAAATGTGAGGCTAAAATAAAGCTGCGTTTATATAGTTGAGTCGGTCAATCGATCGACGCCGGTATTGATTGATGAATGTGAAACTAAAGCCGATATACTAAAATTAAAGATTAAGCTTATTTTTTTTTTCGAGAACTGTAAATTATTGACGAGATGTCGGGATAGGGATATCGGTTTAATGGAAGTCGAAATACTTACACATTAAAATAATTAAAAATCGCAAATTTTCGAAAACGATTACCGAGAATAAACATCATTAACTAACTGATATTGATGTGACATTTTAGAGATCAAAAAATTAATGCAGCGAGAAAAAGGATGTCTTGTACTTATTAAATATAAAAATTAATTTATGTTAATGAATGTGGATTTGAATATGACGAATTGAATATTCATTTACTATTAATAAATTGTACAATTGCCAAAATGTATTGGATTACGGTACGCGTATTTTTCGAAAACCACTGAATACAAGAAGAAATATTTATTAATTGTTAATATTAAACCGATAATTAAATGTTGATTCAATCAAACAATTATACATAGAGAAAAAGTCAAACAAATAAAACGGTGTATCAAGCGTTGTAGCATAAGACTCTACTTTGCACAGAATTGAATGAAAGCCCGCGTGTATATCTGAAATAGAAAAAAAGCAAGCTGAAAGGAAAGCAACAAAAAAAGAAAGTGAGGAAAGCGAAAAAGGAAAAAGCAAGAGACAGCAACGGCAGAGTCTGAAGAAGCATAGAGGAAGAAGTGAGAGTCCATGAGCCGATACGGCACAAGACTAACTTCGTATTCACAGAACGAAGCTCTCAGCCGAGCTTCGCGAAGGAGTGTCGACAATCGTCCTATCGGAGGTTATGCTCGATTGAATCGCTGGCTGGAGGAAGAGAGAGAGAGAGAGAGAGAGAG
>UELV01176279.1:0-16704 GCA_900490015.1 Megastigmus stigmatizans | reverse complement strand
ATATATATATATTACTCTTATACTTATTTCCCCATAATTATTTTTGAAATCTAAATAACATTTTATTTAGACAAAAAGGAATTAAAATGTGCTTAAAAAATGCTTTATTACTGTAATTTGAAATCTGTAAATTGTTTGTAACAATTGTTTATTAATTAATGATCGCTCAAACTACTGTTTACATAGATAGTGGTTACTGATCATCTTTGTTTTATAGAGATCCGTTAAAAAATAAACTTATCGTTGCAAAATCAATTCAATGTTGAAAATAAATTTAATGAATACAAACAAGTTGGGATATGATTGGCAAAAAGGCTACTTTTCAGAGAATTTAATAATGTAGTTTTAAATGTCTCAGGACTGATGTTTGATTACTTTTACCATCAAAGATTTGATAAAATGAGGATTTAGGCCTATGTCCCTGGTAGAAATATAGTCGAGTTCTAGCTCGCAGCTAGATTAGGTTAAACTAACAAGTTTGTAGATAAACAACTGGCTTAAGTAGTGGAGTAACTCCGGCTATTTCACCACTTTTGGAATGCAAATTAGCTAAGGACTAGGCTATTTGAAGCATCATGTTTCTTATTTATTTATTATTCTTTAATCGATTTTAACTCAATATATGCCACGTGGAAACACTCAGGCGACGGCGTATACCTATTTTTCCTTTCTTTTGATGTAGCTTACAGCACGACAGGTTTTTTAATGTTGTTGTTGGTCGTTCAAAAAATAAGGTTATATTTAGCAGTCTACTAAAATATGACTACACGATACGTCTCGCTGACGTTACTGACTCTCGATTGAATGACGCATTTTGATAGATTACGGGAGAATTGTCTCACTTTTATATTATATTACTCTTTAGCATTTTATTATGTAATCGTTTATTAAAGAAAATTATGTGATCCCGATAAATTTATGCATAAAAGCGCGCGTCATGTCAGTCATATGTATTTTGAAAGATTTAGTCTTGTCGACTCATAGCCGCGTTTCACTTGACTTTCGAAGCACTGGCTAGTTAAGGATGTGTGGTAGCGTTAAACGTGCTTTTTCTTTCGCTGATATCTTTTTCTATTTACAATGAAAATTAATATTTGGACTTGAGTGGCGTAGTGCTCGATACAATAAATCGTCCTGTGTTAGTTGCGGTCAATCTGATTTGCCGTTTTTTTCTATTAATTGGTACCAGTAAGGCGTGCTTTTGAGATAACCTCAAAATTACAGTCATATCTAGATGTATTTATAATTTTTAATATTTATAATTTTGCGCAATATTTGGACTTAGCCGGCGTAGTAATCGTTGCTATTAAGCATTTTGTGCAAGATGAGGCTTATATGATTTATTGTTTTTTTAAATTAACTGGAACATAGAAATAGAACAAACAGCCTGAGGAGGAGGGGCGCTACTGCTTCCTCTTAAGTCGAAACCAGCTAATGGCTGGCTATAATCATAAGCCATAATAATAAGTCAGTGATTATAATTTCTAAATAAAAAGTATAAAAAAGAATCAACTATATTAATCAAAAAATAATTTTATTCAATCTAATAGTAACATTAAAATATAAATTTTTATGCATAGAACGAAGAAAATTAATGCAATATGCGTTCATAGTTCGTTTATTTTATTGATTTTTTTATAATATTTAACGTCACTTAATTTATGGTGGTCTACGGCATGTTTGTAAATAAAGCACATGTACTATCTTACTGAAAAGCTTATATCAATCAGCCAAGATTTGGACACGAACCCGCAACCTCCAAAATATGAGCCTATCGCTCTGCCACCATAAGCTTCTTCATTGACTTCTTGATGTATTAATGGAGTTAAATTATTCCTTTAATTTTAAAGTATTTTATTTCTATACGTAAACTATATTGTAGGAACTTTCATGATTTAAAACTTTTTGGATAAAGTTTAAGTAACTTGAAACTCTGGTGAAAAGTTCGGGTGTGCCTTGTATACACTCTTTGTTGTGGCTGTTGCGGATTCCAATAATGACGCCGTCGTGGACGAGAGGACCGCCACTATCGCCCTAAGAAAGTTAAGATTTTAAATGAATCTTACGTATAACAAACTCTTACAACATAAATATACAGTATGGTTGCGAATAAGTAAAAGTTGAAAGAATATAATGAATGAAAAGAAAATACAACTTACAATGCACGAGAAACCGGTAGCTGATTGAGGTTCTGTGCAAATGTTCCCACTAGTTAGAATGACAGATGCATTTCTCTTGCATTCTTCTAATGGCATAACTTTAGCTTGCAGAAATTTTAGTTCTTCTGGGTACTCGAACTCTGCTCCAGTGCCATTGTTTGACTCGTTAAGAATCAAGGAAATACTGTCTACTCCGTAACCGGTAAATGTTACAGTGTAGTCTTCATAATCATTGTCATACTCTGGCAAGAAGACTTTCTTGTAGTTCTGTTCATCGACTAAATCAAAGCTTCTTCTTACCTATAGAAGTTAATATTTTTATCTTTAGTTAACACAAATTCGATAAAAAACAATTGTTTTCAAGGCGGGTAGATTTTATCAGAATCATACGCAAAAGAGGAGTGTCTAACAACCCAACTTAATATTGACTTATACATTTTGCGGTCTAGAAAAAGTATGATCCTAATCGCGATGTGGGTAGAGTCCGAAAAAGGGCGATAAGCATAGTCAAAATATCGATTTTCGTATATTTCCGCATCTGTTTCACAGCAGAAACAACATTTTGCTGCACTGTTAGGAAGTCAGGCGCGCCTCTAGGTGGCGGAACTGAGAACGTAGACCGCAGTGCAGAAAACGTATAAAACATAAACATATTGATTTTGTTTGCACTGGCATACTGAGTCTACTAACCTGTTTCTCTTGATTCTTACATCTTTTTACTTAAATAAAATGACATCAGAACTAAATTTATCTGATGATGAATGTATTACCGACGAGGAAGAAGTCATTAGAGATTTTGAGACAGAAGCCAAGTTAATAATAGATCATGAAACTACTTAATAAAGATTGATAAAAAATAAATAGATTTGTATTTATTTTTTTTTATAAATTCAAAAGGTTTTTTTATCTGAAAAATATGAAAATATGCTTGTGCATGTTTTTTCGTCAGCCGCCTCCGACCACATGAGCACTCGCTCCGCTCGTGCATGTCAAAGTCGGCGGCTGTCGAACTATCATCTATGCGCCCGCATGCTGAAGTTAGGTACGGTTGTTGTTTTATGCACTGCGCTGCTCGACTGGAGAAGCTGACCAGAGGTGTCCGTTCGCAGTGCAAGTTAAGATGGAAGATTTTTATTGATTCCAGGCATTTTATGTATCTCGGTTACGCGCTTTCGACTAGGGATAAAGAAAAAAAGTTTACGCGACACGAGCAGAAAATACAAGTCGCTGCACTGCATGTACATGACGCCCTCGGCTGCGCCTCGGGCTCATATACACGCAGTGCATAAAACTTCTATTTTCTGCCCTTGTCGATAAATATACTATATATAATTTATTGTGAGTACGAAAATGATTATTATAGACCATTCTCTTTTAACTCTAGCATCTATATCATAAACAATTTCAAAATAGTTATTTTCGACAAAAGTGCGCAAAGCAACTGTTTCTGGCACCCCTGCTTTGTTCTTTTTCAGAAACCCCTGCTTTACGTACTTCTATCGAAAATAACTGTTATATTTCCCAACGGGATGCGGGAAATTCCACTTTGCGCACGCTGTTAGCAAATTGGTGGATATTTATAACTATAATATGGATACTTATAACTCACGAATACTAATGTAAAATAATAAGGTATCTAAATCAAAATTTATATATAGCTCTGTGATTGTAATTTAAAAAATGTAAATTAATATGATATATGTATATAAAATAACAATGTAGACTTGAAAAGGGCGATAAACTAATTGTCGAAATGCTGTCTTTCAATATTACCAAATAAAGAAATGACTCGTAGACCAACCGCTATTTCAAATTAATTTGAATTTCAGAAATACAATAAGTTACACTGTAAAAAGACTACTATACCTTTCGCATAAAGAATCATTTATATTACCTTCAAAATAGCAATATCTTGTTCATGATGGCGACAGCTGGAGTAGTGGTATTCCTTAGGATACATAATTCTGGCCACTTCGTGGTAAGATCTTTTCTCTAGATAATCGTGGGCTGGACTCTTGTCCCATCCGCTGCGGATGACCAGATCCTCCTTTTTCACATCAAAGACACAATGCGCAGCGGTCAGGACATAACGGCTGTCAATTATTGCGCCGCCGCACACGTGCTCCGCAGTGTCATTTGGTAGGATCCTCAGGATGGCTACGTGGTACCTGTACTGATTTTCTGTGTCGTATTTACCATTGAAGATTCTGCTAACCCGAGCTGATAGGACTGAAAGTATGATTTACATGAATTTTTACCTGGGTTTTCACCGGGTTATTAACCAGTTTTCTTCAAACTGACTAATTTCTATTTAACGTTCTAGCTAGAAACCCCACTACCTGGTATCGGAATAACTCGATAAAAACTGGTTAAAAGCCTGCTAAGGCAAAATTAACGACTTTGAGTTGCCTACTGTGCATCGGTGTGACCACGTGACTCTGAAACGGACCGAACGATCGTGCACGCGGCTGCGGCGCCATCAGACATGTAACTTAACAAACACATGTATGAAGACGTCGTTGCGTAAAAATTTAATACATAGTAATGAATAAGTGAATTATAAAAGCTTACAATATTTGATGTTGTTTAATACAGTATTCTTACATGTACAGATAATTATATATTTATGTGTGTAAATGTGCATTGTAAATTTGAAGGTTACCGGGTTTTTAGCCAGTTTTGTAACAGAATATATGTGTTTTCCTCTGCTGAAAGAGATAAAATTTAGATTCTTCGCCAGTCGAATCTGTTAATTTTCTACTAGGGATTATTAATTTAACAATATATATATATATATATAATTCATAATGGTGACAGGCTAAATTGATCGTCACGGAACGTAACTGTTGCAAAAATTCAATTTATTTATTTCTGCGACGTTTCGAGGGTGTACATACTTATACCCTCCTCTTCAGGCTTATAAGACTTATAATCTAATGCATTAATCTAGTTTATGTTAAAGATTTTTAAAGATTTTTAACATAAACTAGATTAATGCATTAGATTATAACTCTTATAAGCCTGAAGAGGAGGGTATAAGTATGTACACCCTCGAAACGTCGCAGAAATAAATAAATTGAATTTTTGCGACAGTTGCCTTCCACGACGATCAATTTAGCCTGTCACCATTATGTATTAAAAAAGGAACGATAGATTGAACATTAAATTTATACTTTATGTAATTGTACACATTTATATATGAACTTACCATCAACAGCTTTGCCGCTGGTGAGTGGCAGAGTTACAGAAACTCCTATAAATAAGAGTAATAAATAATGATTAAACATTTTGAATTTCTATAAAGAAAACCGCGAAAAATTAACACGATTGGCCATAGACGTGACCCTCAAAATGAACTCTACTGAAACACGATGTTCTCCTTAAATACGCAAAAACTATTACTGGCAATACTCTTGATTGCTAGGCATTACATTGTAAACGAAGAAAAATATTGACTTCGACAAGGCCAATCGATCAAAGTTTCGAATCTATCAAAATGTAAATTGATGAGAAATTGTAATCCTAATATGGCACTTGCAGATTATTAGTTCTTGCAAAATCGTTTATCGGTTAAGCAAATAATGGAATACAAAGCGCAGTACGAGGTGAGGAAAATATCGAAGGTGCCACTTTAGTATTTTCAATTTTTAACGATGTTTGCTTTCGCTGATCAGCCGATTATGAAGAGTAAATATAATTGCGATAAAACGCTCATTTAATTCTGCTTTTTCTTTATCAACACATATTACATTAATCATCAATATTAATTCCGTTACTTTATAAATAGCTGCATGCAATTTAAGAGTTGTAAATGTCTTGAAAAATTAATGAGATGCTTTACACACAATAATAAATGCAATGAAATTGAACAAGATCAATAATTTATGAAAACCTTTATTAGAAGCCGATCCATTTTCAAACTTTTTTGCATTGAATATCTTAATACTATTTAAAAATACACTGCAAGAAAGATAATTACATCTTTAATAAAATATTTACTTTGAATCAGGTAAAAATACATACAAATGAGTCAAAATTTATAGAATAAAATTATTTACTTTATTAAATAAATATTTACACAGTACATGAACGGCCAATGTCGGCGCATGAATATCTCGTTGTCACATAGATATTTTTAAGAGATATTCGATAATTATGACTTTTATTTACTTATATGTAAACTATATCATTGGAGTAATCATGACTCAAAACTTTATTGATGAAACCTAAATAGGATGATACCCTGGTGTAAAGCTCAGGCTCCTTGTGGATACAATAGTTGTTGGGACTGTTCCTGATACCAATAACTACGTCATCGTAAACTAGTGGACCACCACCATCACCCTGAAGAAAACATTAAATTGAGTTAATCAAGCTGTTGTTTCGCAGTTTTGAAAAAGTATTAACTCAAAATCAACTACTTCTATATAAATTCAAATAGGTATTTTTTGAAGCAGTATGCGAGAGTTCGACTTCTCCTTTGAGATAAGTGTGTGTTAAGCAGCCGATTATCGTACTCCTTGAAAAGTATGTGGGCAGTAAAAAGGTAAGAAGCAATTGCTTATCACATACTTTTTAAAAAACGAATATTTTTTAAATATACTACTTATTTTTAACAAAATTAGAATCTAATTCATCTCAACAACAATTAATATTACTTAATATTAATGTACTAATGTATTAATTTAAAATATGTAATATAATATTTCATTTAAGCATACAAAAAAAATTATAATTTTATTCCAATTTCTTTTGTAATATTTTTTTTTATTATTAAGATATTTTGCGGAAGGGAGGACTCTGCCCTCCGACTATGCCTCTGAACTTCCACCCCTTCTCCGACATCATCCCGTCCAAATTAACCGAATATTGTTATGTTTTTTCCTTTACTTTCCAACATTTATCGAGTCACATGACTTTATTTTCGGTTTCGAACTTCTCGCAACTAGTTTCAAAAAATAATATGTGTAGCGCGTGCGAACAGCTTATTTCTAGCAAGTCATATCTATCACATAAAAACTAATCACGCATTTTTTTCATAAAATAAGCTATAACTTTTTAACATTACATCTAAAAAAATTATAGCGACGAAAGATGGGACTTTGGACTATCGGAAACGCTATGTATGGAAATTTTTTCAAGACATTTACATTAAAAGTTACAGCATCAAATGATGAGATGAAAAATGGTCTTTCAGGATGAAATGGGTTAATTTGTAATTGATGACAAATCCCTTGAAGTATCCATAAATATCATTGCAAAATCGATCATTAATTTTTAAATAAATCAAAATATAAACACGATAACAAATTGCTATGTAATAAACTCACAACACAGGAGAATCCATCTAGATTTGATGGAGGAGTACACATGGTTGTCTCGGACACGATCACATTAGCAACTCGCTGACAATCTTCGGCAGACATAATACTAGTGATCATGTATTTAAGCTTATCAGCATAATAAGGTACACTTTCGTAAACTTCATTGGTTTCCGGATCTACGTATTCAATGATTTCCTGAACTCCGTAACCAGTAAGGATGACCTGATGATTCTCATAATCGTTGTCGTGTTGCGGCAGCTGTAACTTCTTGAACTGATCCTCTACTGCAAAGTCAAAGTGTTTTTCTAACTGAAATAATTAATGACTAATTTTAGTACAATGTTTTAGCAGTCTCATACTAAAATTACTATTACTAAAAAATCGAATCTCTTCCCGTAAATATCATTAGCTTATCTAATTCTTCATGCAAATGACCTCACGTTGCTTTAAAACTTTTATTGAATTACCTTAAGGATAGCAATGTCATTTTGATGATGTCGACAGTATGAGTGGAAATAACTCTTGGGGTACATAATTTTGGAGACATTGTGGTAGCTTCTGTGCTCCTCGTGTGGCTGATCTGGGGATACATTCCAACCACTTCTGATGATTATCTCGTTTTTTTTTAAGCCGTAGATACAGTGAGCAGCCGTTAGTACGTACTGATCGCCGATGATTCCACCGCCACATACAACTAAGGTCGAATGGTTTGCAGGTGAGACTTGAAGAATTGCCACATGATATGTGTACTTATTGTCTAAGTCAAAGTGCGACTTAAAAATTCGAGCATCACGACCTGTAAAAAATTTTCTTAAATAAAATTTTATTCATCTTTCTATAAAGAAGTACAGTAGATATTGTACAGTAGATTTTTGCTTTAGTAATGTATTTTAAATTGTTATTATTAATGTACCGCCGTCGTTTTGACTGTAGATTGCTGGAAGACTAACGCCAATAAGGCACAAAAGTATTTTATAACTAAACATTTTCAAGCGCAAATTCCTAATTTCTACCTTACATATGATACTTGACCGTTAACTCTCTGGAAGTCAATGAATTACAGCGACAAAAGACTCATTTCTAAATTTATATAGCTGTACACATCACCATAAGCTAATAAAAATTTCTCCTTTCAAGCTAGAAAATACAAGTAATGAAACGAGAAAGCTCCATTTATCTCGCAAACCAATCAAAGAAATACGTCATTGATTGACGCCTAATCCAATTTTTTCCAATTCAAACTATGATAAATTCAGTAGTTGCTCAGTGGATCCAAGGCGACACAAAAAACGTGCGTCAATTATAGCATAGAATTTCACAATGTTCAAATAATGGAACACCTGCCATAGCAATACCAAAATAATACGAGCCCATTGAATTGAGAGCTATAATTATTATCTAATTCCAAACTACACATAACATTTTAATATTTTCCTTGATTCATCATCTTACAGTATGTAAATTGACCCATTAGTTATTATGCAATAAGTAACACATGGTTAATTGAGCTATGTAACTCAATCTCTGTGAACAAGTTAAATCAAAATTCACTAGTTCAAGGCCATGCGCAAGCCATTTAATTGAAAGTTACCGTGAAAAACTTTACTTTGCCGTAACAAAATTTACGTAATCATAACAACTGTTTTTATTATGTTATTAAATGGGTTTGTCAAAGAAATATATTTAGTTCTTATAACAATACACTGACTTTCGAAAAAAAATTCTTCTAATCAACGAATTTTACTTGAGACGCCGTATGCGCAGACACCGATTTCAAAGATCGACGATATCGTTCTTTCACCAGTAAGCAGGACGCCTTCTTTGGGGAGATCTTTTCGGTACTGCCTCTCCGCAAGTCTTTTGCATCAGGCGCGTCGTTGCGTCTGTCACCGCTTTAACTCACGCAGATGGCAGCAAACTTAAATATTCTGTACACCATGTCCATATCCGCTTTCCTCTGAAGTCTGGACTGGCCTCGCTCCACTCAAGAACTTTTTCGGTGAAATATCTGACCACTACCAGCTCCTCCTTCAGATTCCAGACAGCATCCTTCCAGCCCATCTAATGTGGACTGGAAGTTGCGAGACGCTATTTGGCAAGTGCAGCCCTACGTTCCGTATCCTCGAGCATGTCGATGAACACCTTCTATTTTTAGGTAACCCATAATTAATGGTGCCGTTGACTTCTTCTGCACTTTGATGGTTACTGAACATTTGTTTGATCAGACTTCTCATCTTCTTTATCTTACTAGTGTACTATATTTCTTTTTGTAAATTCGCCATCTTATTCCCACGAGCAGCTAGGGAGGAAATTGTCCTGCAGCGAGGACAAGGCCAATTACTCTGGGAGGTCGCCTGGTATCCTAGTGACACCGATCTCGGCACCACTCCTCTGGTGCCACGCAGCCCCGGGCACAGCTGCACATACCTCGGCTTGGAATGCGCAACCGTATTTCTATATCCTAGACGAGGAGCCCTTACATAGTGTTATCATCCAGGTTAGGTGGATTCTGTTTTTGTTTTCGAGAAGTTGCACTACTCTAACCATCCTCGTTATGGCGTTGCTCCTATGCGCGTTGACGCGACGAGAGATGTTACCAATGGGCACGGCTCCGATTGACCTCTTTCGTTATAACTTTGACGCTGAGGGCATTGGCGCCATGATAAAGTTTTCCAACGGGTGCTCCGTGGCCGATGAGAGATAGCATTTCCCCTTTGCAGATGTTACCCACGCAAAGAGGTATCCCACCTAAGATCGTGTATTCATACAGATAGTTATGGTACTAATTGTTTTTACATTTATGGACCTGGATGTACCAGTAAAATATATATATAAAATTTATTTATTAATATATTTATAACTTTGCAATACATCAATAAATACTATTCGTTCTTTATCTATCTACGAAATGTCATGAATAATAATTTTCTTGGTAATATATATAAAGATATATTGCTCATGTTACTATTTGAAATAACAATAAAATTAGTTATAATTATATTTATCTTTCTATATTCTTTAAAGATTTCAGCAGTAAACTCCATTTTATTTTCAAATATTAAGACCATCACACATAGTTTCGACCGTTTGTTCACATCCAAGGCAATTAGAATAATATTTTATATTCATCAAATTATTAGCGGTATCTTTCATTTCAACAGAATTAAAAATAGTATTTCCATCTATTTTTCTCGAATCAAATCAACAATGTTCCACAAATCTTCACTAAGTTTAGCAGCATAGCAGAGCCTTATATTTCCTGAATAATGCTTTAGGAAAATATTCAAGTACTTTACATGAAAAATATTTGAACGACTAGAACGTTATTCACCGCAAGCAAATGTTCTTACGCAATAATATTATACATGGTTATCAGTTATAAGGTCTAATAAATTGTAAAAATGGTTTTAAGGGGACGTCGAGTGACACAATGTGTTTAAACTTTTTTTTTAACAAATTCATGAACTGACTTGAAACTTTAGGAGATGATAGAGTGATCGTGAATGAAGCGTGCTCAGCCCAGGGGTTATCGTGCCATCTCTTGGATTAAATTGAAATCGGTAATCATTTGACATTTTATTCTCTAGCTTCTACATTACCTTATATTTCGGAAATTTCTGGACTGAACAATGAGGAGCGGCGCGCCTGACTTGGTCGTCATACGCGTCGTGTGCCACTTTTAGCTCGAGAATTTTCGGATTGACTCCTGCGGTGACAAAATGTTGCATCCAAAGATTTGTGTAAACGCATTAGATAGCCATTGTTTTCCGCTTAAGGACGTTCTCTCCCTGCCGTGGTGCTCAAGTCGGTATTAAATTAGAAAATTTGTTGTCTAAGATATTACACAGCGTTGTCTAATGTGAAAACCTCGAAATTCATAATATTAAAGTTCAGAATGTTGATAGAAAGGAAGATAGATAGAAATAGGACCCAAAAGTTGAAAGAGAGTGAAAAACTGCGCACCTATATAAATATACTATAGCCTGGGATTAAAACTTTGGACTTTTGTATCTTTAAAAAAAGCACCGTTTGTTCTATCCAGCTTTTTCCCTATGATTCGTAGCATTATTTTACATCATGTGCAAGTTTTTCAAAAAAATTCTGAGAAATCTTGGTTTGCAATTGAACTTCTCTGGCCATAGGTTCTCAATGTTAAAGTATGCAATTTCGAGGCTCAATATCTCCAAAATGCCGCTTGCGGATTCCAGATTTATACTTAAAGTAACAAATAGAAAAAGTTTTAGACATATTCTAAGAAATAGGGTTTTGGAGAGAACTACCTTAAACTATACTATTAAGCAATAACTGTCAAACGCCTAGTTGGAAAAACACTAGTTAGAAAAGTTTTAGGTGAATGTGAGTTACGGTAAATTGTGTGCTTTAAATTGCTCCATTATCGCGGAGCAGTAAAACTATACTATAAACTAGATTGGCTCGAGAAGATCGCCCTTAATCAAACAGTAATAACGATTGAAGATGAGCGCGTGTCATCGGATACTGAAAGAGGCATATTGTTTACGACTGTTGCGTATGAAATAAATCTCCTATCGAATATCGTAAAATTATACGTGATTTACAATCGTATCTCGCGAGATTCGTGTTATTAATTGGAATTCATGGATGGTGTTTTATTGCTTTGATTGTATTTTAAAATTGATCTGCACGCACGTAAAAACGCGGTAAATTTATACTTTTTCTGCGCTAACTAAAAAAATAATAATTGGTTTTCCAAAGGTATGCGTAAAAACTAAATGAAAGAAATTTGAATATTTCAGTCAGAGATAGCATCGAAGTGAGAAGCGTTCATTACAAATGGCAATAATTGACACACAGAGATAAATATTGAAATGATAAATGAAAAATCTGAACGCCATCGTAATATTATATGCAATGGTAAATTTTGACATAATTATAATGCTTGTATTTCTCTTTTATTTAACTTATAAGGAGAGTCCACACCCTCCAAGTCACGGATTTTATTGAAACTTTACGGAGACGTTCTATGGCAAAAAAATATGAGACACGTGTCTCGGTGTTTGGGTCAATAGGCCCTAGAGGTTGAGTTAAGGCCTATTTAATTAAAATACATAAAAAATAATGGTCGTCTTTATACCTTTATTGTAAGACCAATATGCATCGTCGAAAATGTTTAAAAAAAATGTTAAAAGTACAGCTAATAAACTTTCATTTGCATTTTAGAACAAATTATTAGCATTTTTCGTTACAAAGTTATGAAAGATCGAAAATTCAGTTAATTTTGGACGCATTTTTCTACTGAAACAAACGCTAAATTTTAAGGCCCAAAAATTAACTGAATTTTCGATCTTTCATCTTTCTATAAAGGTTTAAAGACAGCCATGATTTTTTATATATTTTAATTAAATGTGACTTAACTTTGACTCTAGGGCTCATTGGCACTAACGCTGAAACGCGTGTCTCATATTTTTTGCCATAGAACGTCTCTGTAAAGTTTCGGCAAAATCCATGACCCGGAGATTGTGGTCTCTCCTTGTTAGTATGAAAAAGGGCAATAGTACAATTAAGGGGACGTCGGACTCACCTGTTTTATCGACAGATACGAACCAATAATCCCAAAAGGTTTTTCTAAGTTTGTTCCTTAACGCATGAGCGGATTCATTTAAAATTTTGGGAACTGCCTTCAAATGCATAAATAAAGCGCGCTCAGGGTACAAAATTGGAAAAATTGATGAAAATCTAAAAAAATTTCTTTTACAATATCTACATGGAAACACGCCTTTACGCTGCTCCATCGCGACCGTTGTTATGTGTCTGGTTTTTTCCTTCATATTAAATATTGGTTCAATTCTCGACAAAAAGTGACCCTGAGCACGCTTAATATAAAGCTAGAAAATTTTTTAAACATAATATCTGACGCTTTAAGTTCCCAATTTATTCAAAAACTTTGAAAAACCTCACGGCGATAGCAGCTACTCGTAACGACATTTTATATTTATGCTCAGTAGAGGGCAGCATATATGTATTCCTGTTCCTGTTTGAAACAAACAAAAACTATACGTGTGCGACAAAACCTCCGGATGTAAGGTTCATGATTCGAAGGAGGTTATTGTTGAATTAAACGATTGGATAAGATACAAGCTGCAAAAGCAGTTTCTAAACAATCCGATAATTCAGCCAAGCAGAATGAACAATCATCGTCAGGATCTAAATAAGTTATCTGGAATCTTGGAACTAATTCAAGCTAATGCTGATTATGTTATTAATATAAGTGCAGAAGCTCTTTATAGAAAGGGTTTACTAGAAGATGCTGTTATGATCATTAAAAAGCGTTAAGCATAATGTGTGTACTTTTGGCCCAAGTTGTTAGCAAAAATGTTCTCCTGGTTCTCTTAGACTACGCTAACAAGGTACAGCAAGTGAAATTAGTCTTAGGGGCTTATGGCTTGCCCATTTAGTGAGGTTAAATTACCACATCAGTGCCAAAAATAATTATTAAAATTCACAATGTTTAGCAAAGTATTACAACAAAGATGGCAATCCATCAAAACATCAATTAATTTTATAAGGCAATGCAGTTCTAATATTAATAGTACACAAATTAAAGAGAATAGAAATGACGAATTCAAAGACTGGAAAAAGAAATTACATTCTACTATGAATGTTTATGAGAATTTTATTACCAATGAAGAAGAAAAATCATTAATTGGTGAACTTGAACCATATTTGAAACGTCTTAGATATGAATATGATTATTAGGATAATATGATTCATGGTTATCGTGAGACTGAATTTCTCAAATGGAACAAGGAAAATGAAATGATTATAAAGAAAATAAGAGGAATAGCATTTCCACCAGGACTGCCTCAACTTGGATTAGTGCATGTATTGGATCTTGCAGAAGATGGCTGGATAAAACCTCATATTGACAGTACTAGGTTTTGCGGTGAGATCATTGCAACCATAAGTTTGCTGAGCGATTGCATTATGCGTTTAACATATGTCGGACATGAAAAAGAGTATTGGGATGATGTTTTTATACCGAGAAAATCTTTGTATATTATGAAAGGTGTTGCTCGTCATAAATAGTATAAATACAATCATGAAGTTTTAAGTAAAAAGGAGTCTATTTACAAGAGTAAATTAATTAATAAAGTCAGTCGTATTTCAGTAATATGCAGAAGTGAACCAGGATAGAAAATTATGTAAATCATGTTAAATTATATTTTTTAAACACTGATTGTTGCTTAATATTGTACATATGTATTTATATTAGTTTTCTGATTTGTGTTCTCGAAAGTCTGCTTTTTGTATAAAATACAAATACAATAATAACAATAATACAAATTAATATAAATAATAATAGTTGTTTATTATAAAATATAATAGCAAAATGTTTATAAAAACTATACAGCATAAGAAGTTCTACTCCCTGTTATCAAATGCCACAGAAAATGGATTTTCTTCATAGTATAATGTAACTTTATTATTTAAAATTGTACATTAAAATTTTACATTATTTGTTTAGTAATAATTTTTTGAATGATTGTACGGATTGTGTAAATGTCCCACCGAATGATTGTATTGATAATTATGTAAATGTCCCCCAGAATTGTATGGATGATATGAATGCTGTTCCTCTGAATGATTGAAAGAATGCTGTCCCGATGGTTGATTGAATGAATGATGTCCGGATGATTGATTGAAAGAGTTATGCCGGCCTCTGTAGCCGGCTGTTCTAAAAAATGGACGCCCACGACCACGTGCACATCCACGTGGACCATGATCAAAATTGCAGCAAGTGCACGGCTGCATCAGCTGCATGTCCTTCAAATACTCGGTACTGCGGGATTGCTGCTTAAATAAAGTTTAAATAAAAATAATATTATTATATTAATATTACATTAAAAATTGAGAATTTTACAAATTATATAAAATTCTTACTTGATTTTCCATAATTTCTTTTACCGCCAAATATTTCCCTTCCACAACAACTAATTTAGATTTCATATTTTTATTGTTCAAGTGCAATGTATTTACTTCCTGTAAAAATAATAATAATAATTAAAAAATGAATACTTTGTGACGGTGGGGTGCTCGCTGTCCGAGTGTTAAGTACTCGGAACATCATTCGTTCCTTTATCTCGGTAACTTTTATGAATCTCTTATGAATCGCGATAAGCCCCTCTTGTCCCGACGTTAGCGGGGACGAGCACCTCACGTCACAAGCAAGCTTCGCTTGCGTACTTGCTCCGACTTGCTCAGTACTTTCAATTATTCGTAATTATCTGTTCTCATGCGGGCGCGGAGTTCGACCCATGAATTAGGGGCTGAATGGAGCATCTATATCAAAACAAAACTTCTCTCTTTTCAATTAACAATAAATCAAACGTTTATTCATTATAGACTTAAATGTAATTTACACACTGATTTCGCGACGCTGCTTCCTCGTCAGGAGCACGCTGGTCCCCCTTACACGTGGGGTTTTCTCGCTCGCTATTTTGTCGCGCGTGACTCTATGCAGCTTTTCTGTACGCTACTTAACGTCGCGACAGAGAGAGAGAGAGAGAGAGAGAGAGAGAGAGAGAGAGAGAGAGAACGATATTAAACCGCACGCTGCCTTTAGATCGGACCGCCGGTCGCATTCCTTGTCAGCGTCCTTCGTCCTTCTTCCCCCCACGTGGCGTGGCTGGATGCCGGCGGAGAAAATGGCCCGGCGTCGGCGTCGGTGTTCGCTCGGCGCCGGCAGCGTCTGTCCTCCGTCGTTATCAGGGCCCGTCGGCGTTGCTCCGCTTTCCTCGGGAGGATCCCCAGGAGGCCTCGTGGCTGCTGCTAGTGACCATGGCCGACGTATCGTCCCTTCCTCGTAGTTTCTTCCGTCGGCGTGCTTCGCGGCCTTCTCCGGAGGTGCGAAATAGAGCACGACGCGGAACTTGCGTATCGGTCAAAGGTTGGCAGGCGAGAGAGCGTCCCTCTCCTTTTTCTCCCCCTCTTGACCTAATTGCGGTTCTCTCTCTTCCTTCTATCGCCTATGTCTTTAACTCTTTCTATTTCTCTCTCTCTCTCTTCCCCCGAAAGTATCCGCTCTCGTCGCGGTACTGTCACGTAGGCTCGCGCTTCTTCGCGTTTGCTCGCGGTGCTGTCGCGGTCGCGTGCTTGCTTGCGCGTGTGTCTGTGCCTCCTGGCACTTGTATGTGTCTGTGCTCTGTGCACGTTGTAACGGGCTGATTCCCCCGTTACAACTT
>UELV01176276.1:7738-23953 GCA_900490015.1 Megastigmus stigmatizans | reverse complement strand
GAAGTACCGAGCGTGGCTGGATGACAGCTGACAGTTTTTATAACTACATCAGCAATCATTTTTATTCGTGGCTTGTAAAAAATAATATCAAGTTTCCGGTTATATTGTACCTTGATGGGCATGCATCCCATTTGACTTTAAGACTATCTCAATTTTGCAAAGAAAAACAAATTGAGGTCATTGCATTGTATCCCAATGCAATGCATATATTACAACCACTTGATGTCGCTGTGTTCCACCCACTGAAGAATCAATGGAAGAAAAGTGTTGATGATTGGAGAATTAGTAACGGAGCACAAAAACTCAAACGAGAGAATTTTGCACCACTTTTAAAAGATGCTTTGGAAGAAGAAGAAAAATTCAGGAAAAGAAAGGAAGTGGAGGATAGAAAAAAACTTAAAGAAGGAGCTAAAAGAAAGAAGTTATTAGAGTTGGATTCAAAAAGGTCTGTGCGTGAAGAGAAACAAAAACTTACTGACAAAATAAAAGATCTCCAGGCTCAAATGAAATCTATAAAAAGTATTAAAATAGAAAAATAAATGTGATTTCATAATTTGTTACTTTTAGTGGATACCAAAGTCAGTAATCTGTAAGAAATTATATTATTTAGAAGCAAATATTAATTTATTGTTGAAAATTTTGTTTAAAATATGTAATTTTACAATAAATAATTTAAGCATAAAATATTTTGTATTTACATGATTTTTTGATCCCTAGAACTATTCTAATTCTTATTTTTTAAATTTTTTATTATTTATGACTGTAATTTGCAATTATTTTAACATTTAAAATTAATATATTCCTAGTTTATACTGAATAATTTAAAATTTCTAAAAAAAAAACGTTTTTCTTATGCATGGCAAAATTATTGCCAGTTACCAGTACATCTAAATTTGGCCACAGGGGCAACTCTATTTTACCTTGCCAGTTACTAGTACATCGCGACAATCTATTTATTATTTAAATACCTTTTCAGTATTTTAAAATCCTTGAATTTTTTAAATCTATTTGATACAAAATAGTAATACCTACTCAAATAATAAAGTTTTTTTCAACTTTAAGCGGTTTAATTAATTAAATTTGAGATACATTCTACCACATATGCTTAAGCGGCCAGTTACTGGGGCTTTTACCTTATAGAGAACCTATTAGTTGTGCATCTATAGAGTTTTATTGTTAAATGCATATGCATAATATATCAATACTTGCCCGTTATGTTCCACGGATACTGTATATTGGTTTATTTTGATACAGTAGTAATAGTCTGAATTGGTCAGGCGATAATGTTTTATCTTTTTTATAAATGCTCTTATTTTCGATATCTTTGTGATTATAGGTTTTGAAAGATTCAAGCTGAATAAAAAAAGAGTCCAGTCAATAGTACTGAACGTCATAACAATTTTACAAAGGATCAAGAGATCAAAGTAATACGAATGAAATAGTTACTCGCAATTTGATCTATTGCGTTGAACAATTTAGATGTATTATATTAAATCCATATTAAAAACTATCTAATCAACAAAAAATATCAGTCACGCTCAATGCTATTCACAAACTCAAATTGCCACATTTTCGTTCTCAAGCGAAGCCTTTAAAAGCGATGAATTTGTCAGATCATTAAAAAGTAGAAAAGGAAGCCCAGCCAACGATAAAAACTTATCGCTTACATAAAAAAACTCGAGCTTAAAATTCCAACTTTTTTTCCCAGTACAAGATAAGCTGCCAGTAAGACATGCAGGAAAGAAACACGAAGAAAGAGAGGAGAAGAAGAAAGCAACATCGGCCAAAAAGAGAGAGAAAGAGAGCCGATAAGTTGAGTAAGGAAGGTCCACCACGGCAACGCCAGGCACATTCGGTTGACTTTCTCGCGGTACTAGTGGTGTCGGCGCAAGCGAAAGAAATAGAAAGAATCTCAAAAGGAAGATGGAAAGCGAAGCGCCTCTGACTGAAGTAAAAAGAAGAAGGGATAAGGGGAGGGAAAGAAAGAAAAGTATTCCGAGGTACACAACCGTGAGGCAAGTTATACATACGTCCTCGCACACGCAACCTGACCTCAAAGGGCCGCGCGCTCGGTTCACTCGCTCTCTTTCTCCCGGCAGTAAAACGACAGTAAAACCGTCCTCCGGCTAGAGACCTTATTTCGCTAAGAAAATGCAAAGCGAGCGCGAAGAGAAAATAATGGCGGGCGAGTGTAGGCGTCGTCGTTGTCGCTACCACTGCCGCTACCGTCACCGGCATCAGTACGAACCAAGAAAGAGAAGGAGGTAAGCGAAGCGGTCGAAGAACGAAGAGGAAAGAGGGGGAGAAAAAAAAAGAAGAGAGGGAGAGAGAGAGAGAGGGGGGGGGGAGACAGAGAAAAAGAAGGGCTTCTAAGGAGGTAGATGGGAGGTGGTAAGTATTCGCTCCGCGTCTTCCTGAATTATCGTGCAAGTATTCTTGGGGAAATGCTACTAAATCAACCCTCTACGCGCGACTGTCTCTCTCGTCTTCAGTTTCCACTATCTTTCTTCCTCTCTTTTCGTTCTATCCTTCTTTATTTATTTATTATTTATTTGCGCTTCTTATTACGCTTGCCTCTTTTTCCGCGCCTGTTACCCCTCCTCCTCCCTTCTTATCTCTCCTTCATTTTCTGTTTTACTTTTACCGCCTGGGCCTTTTTCTCATCGCTACTGCGCTCTTTCTTCCTGCGCTTGGCGCGAAGCATCCTTATCCGAGTTATTGCTTAAAATATTTGCAGCGTGAATAAGTAAAGTCAATTTTTGCGAAGGAGCTCTGGCAGAAGAATTTTTGCTTGGTGCGCAGAGTCACTTGCGGACCATTATTTTATTTACACGATCCGCCTTATTACGCAAATTACAGAATGTATAAAACCGAGACCAACTGAATTCCGTTTGAAATTTAGAGGAAAATTTTTGTCACAGATTAAATTTTTAATATTTCACATTAGCTTTCCAGAAATTAAAGTGAGCTCAGAGTTTCTAAATACTTATTCAAATAATACATATTTAAATGTTTTTTAAGCTTAACTAATAAGTGTTATTTTTAATATACATTATACATTTTAATTTTAAACAAGTAAAATTAATAATCATGCAATTATCTTTTATATGGTAAAATAATATTTAGAATTTCAGCACCAAACTTATTGATTGTGAACTCAATTAATAAATATATAAATTAATTGAAATAATTCGTAATTCTTAATACATTTTATAATATAATACGATTCTTCACTTTTGCCATTAAATTGAAATTGCCAACCCGAATAGATTACAATCTTTTTTAATAATCGATGTTATTAGCATTTGCAAAATGTTGTCCTCGAGAATACATTAAAATAATTTCAATGTGCTGAAAGAGTTTTTATATTTAAAAGATAGTATTCAGCCTTCTGTTACTTTAAATATCGTTTGATGCACAGTGGCATTCAAAATTATAAAAGGCAATTATGATCTTGGCTTCTTCGGTTTTTTTCGATAACAATTCTTGTGAAATGTTTTACTTACTGTTTAAATTCAAATTATTTAATTTTATTTTTATCTCGTTAACTTTTTTCAAATCTTTTCAAAAACTTTAAGCCAGAGTAATTAATATGAAAACAGTAGAAATACACACTTTATATAATTTTGCCATCTATGGGTTATTTTTTCTTAACTTTCTAATGGTTTTATTTATGAAGAAGCTTCATTCAAATCTTTTAAAATTCATATCTATTCATTGTGAATTTAATGATACTATTTTCAAGCTGACAGTATACATTGAAAATTATTTAACTGTTATTTCAGAAAGGCGTCAAATCTATTTCATTTCATGAAAGATTGTTTCAATCGGAAAGAATGTAAAGTTAAAGCAACATTTTGTCTTAAAAATAATTCGTAAAAAAGCTGTACCGAGTCATTTATATTCGTAACCCGTCGACATTCGCAAGCAAGCACCAAAAGAAAGTATTTCACCGGACCAGCGTCGCGACCTCACAGCAATTTTCGTCAATGACAAGTTTTAATCTAGTGCCTGGCAGCGTTATCATCCCAGGAGTACGCCTTTATATCTCTCGGCTACGTATCTGTACACGACAAGCGCTGTACTCTATTCGCGCAAACGCTTTTTTCTTATTTCTCATTATCACTCTCGCCGTGCAGCGCGGTTCTCCTTTATATATATATGCACTCGACTCGCAGTCCCTTTTTCAATAATCGTTCCTTCTTGTTTCAACGCGGAGCTTTTGCCTGCCTGGAAAATCAGAGAAGTCTTGGTAGTCTTCTCCTTCGCTACTATCTAGGGGTGGACGACCTTTCCTCTCCCTCTCCTCTCTTTCTCCCTTTTCTTTCTCTCTTTCTTTTCTCGGCTCTTGCCTCTTTCATTACAAATCCCCCGCTTCTCTCTCTTTCCCTATTTCTCTTTCTTCTCTTTCGGGCGGCTTCTTTAGTCACTACGAAACGGCTCTTCACAACCCTCGGCGTTCCAAGGAAGGCAGAGCGCGAGGATGCAAATATAAGAGAAGAGACGGCGCGTGCGGGAGTCGTTCCCTTGAAATATCGTTCCTAAATAAATAACGAACGGGTGTAATATGCGAAATTACGAGTGCGCTACTAGCGCCAGCGAGGGAGTCACCGGAGGGGCCACCGAGGCAGTTCGCGCGCGCGCGACCTCTCTCTCTCTCTCTCTCGCTCTCTTCCTTTTCTCCTTTTTTACTGTTTCTTTTTCTCGCTTACCATTCTTTCCTTAGCCTTTTCGTGCTACCTTGCAGGGCTTGTCTGAGCAAGCTGTAAACCTATAGCTATGTGTATCAGCACATGTATCTGTGTGAAAAGGAAACGCTTTAGAGTCGTTAATAATAGAGTTACAGTTATGGCGAAAAAGCAGTATTTCTGTACTTCATTATAATTAACGACGTTTTAGAACGCTTTAGAACAAAATAAAAATATTATATATTCTTACAATATTTATGACATATTAAGAAATAATATTTCCATTTATGTTCACGGATTCCAGGTAGAACATATTTTAAAATCGAGTACTTTCAAGCTGTAGTATAATTTCGTTACTAATATTTCTCGGCACTAATGCTTATGATTAAGCAGCTTCGAAAACAAAGTTGTTGGAATCATCTGAATTTCATTTGAAAGAAAGATGAAAAGGACTATAGTTGCATAATTAATTCATAAAGGAGTATGGCCTTAACAACCTTTAATAAAATTTTATGAGCAATGTATGAACCTTGCGCTATCATTTAGAGTATGAAAAGACATTAAATTAAAAAAAAATATATTTAACTTCTTTACTTGAAGTGAAATATATGAAAAAAATCCAAGTTGAGTATTCCCTATGCTTAATACATGGCACTAGACACAGGCGAGTATAGAAAGACACTTATTTTCTGCAATTAAGTTTTTATTAACCCTCTATTCGGGTAAGGGGACCAGATTGCTTTTAAATTGAATGTCTTTTTATGTTCTAAATAAAGACGTAAGTTTCGCTAGACTCTACTTTTGGTTCCAATCTCTTTACGAGGTCCACCGCCTTCGGCCAACTCGCCTAATAGATTTGCGAAAATTCGCATCAGCAACTAAGAGCTTTCTCCTGCATTATTGTGAAATATTTTTCCATTAGCACGCTCGCACACAGTCAGAGAAAGAGAACACTACAAGCTTCTTAGCATTGAGCTTGGGTGGTGTGGCTACCTCGACTTGAACTGACGATACCGACGCTCTGCCTCTAACACCATTTTAAAGAGCGCCGCGTCTCCCCGAATGGTAATACTCTACGGAGGCTCCGACTCGCGCGCGCACTCGCGTCGATATGCAGTGCTCGTCTCGGCGAAGGCACGTCGTTAATACGTCTACCGACGCGCCGCGCCGTTATTCGAATTCGTCGTAAATCAACGTAATAACACCCGGCGCGAGAAGTAGACAGCGAGGCGCTTCAGGAAAAGAAGAGAGTGGAATGAAAAAATGAGAAAAACCGAGGAGGCGGAGGCTGGGCAGATCTCGCCGCACATACCCCCTCGCTTTTTCTCTCCCTTTCTACTTCTCGTGAACGCTCTCTCGCGCCAAAGCTCGCCGGCACGCGCGTCATTTACAACGACCTTGAAATTGAGATCTCATTTCAATTTAATTTACGGCCCTTTCATGATTTCTTCTTTTAGACCTCGATCTTTTATTCTTCCTTCTCTCTCATCTTCGTTCACTCCGCCTTGAGTTTCTTGCCTTCGGCGAACTTATTATGCCTATACATATATAACATAGGTAGAATAATGCGGGTGAGGCAGAATGTAATGGCACGACAAGTTTAGAAAGCTGAAGTACAAATTTCCAATCAAAATTTCTCAAGTTTTATGACCGAACAAATACAAGTTCAATATACCATTATTTTCCATGTGGCAATAATGGTAAATCATATCTTTAAAGTGTGTACAGATATCTTTAAGATTAAGTTTTCCAATTACTACAATCGCAATTGATCATTACAATTTCTAAGATTATTAGAAAAACTTGAAAATAAAACCGAATTTAGTCGAAGTAGAAACAGACAGATCAATTAAGATGTGAATTTATGAAAACGGTTGTTGATATAGCTTACCCAAAAATTAAAATATTGGAAAATAAATTTTTACAACATTTATAGATTTTACACACATATATATTAGAGCACAGATTAGGTCATTACTTTATTCAAATAACGACCGTATCCATCTCAAATCGAACGATCAAAGTACGTACCCATCACTGGTCTTTTTGATATTTGAGTAGTTTCTTCTTCTTGAAAAATGATTTGACACATATTTTTTTATGCCAATAAAATTGCATATAATACTCCGTTTGGTGAGCGTTTATGCTTTTGAATAGACTAAACATTGTTTTCCTCAATTTTGTGTACCTTATAATCTCATGCAAGGTATTTTGAAAAAAATTAAAAATGCATGTTATTTCTAAAAAATGTACTTTTTGTGCCCATTTTTTAATGAAAATTTTAGAAAATTTAAAATTTTTTAAGAGGGTATTAATATCAAACCATGTGTATTAGATCTACTGTTTTTTTCTTTGGAGAGAGAAAAAAAATTAAATAAAATACCAACTTATAAATAGACTTATATGCATGCGCAATAAGGTATGTACATACCTATGTGCAATGTATACAAACTGGCATGCACAATAAATGATTTTCACTTTTGGTTTTTTAGCTTTCTAGATTTTTTAATAGTATGGGTGATTTTGGTTTACTTTTTCTTGGTTTTCACTTCAGTAAGCGAACGATTGGCAGTTTTTGCTGTATAGCAATGTGCTTTATCTTTATGTTTTTTAATCCGTATATGAGTTTTTGAATTCCATAATACTTTGGCGCTTTAAGCCAATCAACATTTTTAATTTTTCTATATTTTTCTATATCCACGTGTAACAAATGAATTATTTTAATGGCATTAGTATAATTTGGAACACATTTTATAAAATCCTTAGCATTTTGTACAGTTTCTTCAAGGGGCTTTTCAAACTTATGGGAAGTAGCATAATGCTTTATAAGTCCACCCACACTATCTAAACTCCTTTACCGTAACCAGTAGCAGAAAATAACTATTTTATATCATAAGGTGCTCGTTTTAATTTATGTAGTTAAAATTCATATATATGCGTCCATGCGATATGCTCATTATAATAATGCCATAACTACATGAACAAGAAAACTTCCAATATGCTTGATCATGTTTTATTTGCAACAACAGCATTAATAAAAATAATGGTAATCGAACTGTATATTTCTGGCTAGCTTGTATAACATAATATATCTCGAAATCTCATTAATAATATAGTCAATATCATTAAATTTTATTACGCAATTTATATAATGGTTTCCATTGGAATATACGACATATAATACAGTTAAAATAAACTTAACTTTACTGTAAGGTAGAACGGAGTAATTATCTAAGCAGAAAAAGGTCATATTTTTAATCAATAATAAATTTTCGTATATCTTAAAATGTGTACAGTTAATTTTTTAGTGTGTACTTTAAGTATTAAACCTCTGATATCGTCTAAAACTGAGCTTAAATAAAAAATTGAACAAGACTAAGGAAGGAAAATTTTTTGGGACAAAACGGGTAGTTAGTGCTGGGCTATTAGCGATCACTGAATACATTAGCTTTAAAAAAAAAAAAAAAAGTAATTCATAGTTCTATATAAGACAAGCACATATACATTCTTTGATGTTATTACCTTTTATTTTGCACTGCAGTAGTCGGCTAGACGCCTTTATTAAACTCCAAATGCATCTGTAAAATTCTAGAAGCGCGTTGTGAGCTCTGTTGAATAGATCCAGCTGGAATTCAAGCAGGAGTTTACAGGTGCTGCCTTGATTCCAGCTGATGTAAATTTCATAAAAAATTTGCAGGTGAATTCTAGGTTCATCCAGGTGGAATTCAAGCTTCTAGATTTTTTAACTGCATACAAAAAATTAAAGTTTACATAGATTTGGAGCCTACATTTGGCATTACTATACGGATGATAACATCAAACTGGGGGATTAATTGTGATGTTCGAATTTTTAATATTTAATTGAATTCAAAAGCTAATAATTTGAATATTAAAGCTTAATTCAGTTTGAGTGTTATCATCCGCATAGAAACCGTATGGACCTTCCAACTGAATTCTGTAAATGTTTAGCTGGAAAATCTAGTTGAAATTCCACCTGGAATTTCCCAGGTAAACTTTTCAACAGGGAGGACCGCGAACAACTTCTTCAATGAGTTGAGCTACCCATAAAAAAGCATTGTGATTGTCTTAACCTCATGTCTGCACATCTCATTGAATTTGAATTTTCAAGAAATATAAGATTATGAGTTAATGTCGAGTTGTTTTCATTTGTTGAAGCTTCTAATTTATTGTGAGACCAAAAGTAAAGTGGTAAAGTATTCAAAATTATGCATAAACATTATTTAAGAGATGACATTTCTTAGCTGAAATGAATGGAAATTCTTTCGTCGCATATTTATTAAATAAGATATAAATATTTCTTGAGCATAATATGGAAATGGTTTGAATTTATATTGCTCGAAATTTAATAAAAAATGATATTGCCCCCAAAAATATTAAATAAAGACTTGGCAATATTTATATTTTTTAAAACATGGGTGATTATTATTATCCGTGACTACCATTATCCCGCTCTCTTCTAATTGATTATATCAATACATAAACTAGTTAAAAATTATTTTACCCAGAAATATAAATTCATCGAAACAATTTCAAATTACTTTTCGTTGCTCCCGTATAAGAAGGAGACGACTCAAAATCCAGTAAGATAACTGAGAATCAGGCTGGAAAAGGTAACAGCGCATACACTGGTGGCAAAATGAGACAACCCAGAATCCGGTGTGAAAAGAGAAGAACACGCAAGCACCCACATTTCTCCAACTTTAAGGCGTTATTTTTTATACAATATACGTTGAAATTCTTTGAAAATGTTATATTCGAATGACGATAATGATTCCAATTAGATCATAACATTTTTAAACTATTTATACATAAATCGTGTTAAAAATGCCTTTTTAAAGTCAGGAAAAAAATGGATCTTTGCGATTTGTCGCCCTTTCTAATTGAACTCTGTGACGGCTTGTTCTCCAATAGGATTCTGAGCTACCGTCTTTTGCAACCGTATTCTTAGCTGTCTATATCGTACTCAGGAGCGACGAGCTGACAATATTTATCTGATAATTTAGACATTGAATTTTCTAATAATAATAATGAGAGTCCACGCCCTTTGGATTACAGAAATATCTGAAACAATACAGACATTCTTTGGCCGAAGTGTCTCGGCATTAGTGGTAATGGGCTCTTGGACCAGTATTAAGGCCCATTAAATCAAAATTTTTGAAAAATCATGGTTGATGTTAAACATTCATAGCCAGACCTATATATATACATCACAGAGATTGTCGCAAAGTACAAATTAAAAGTAGAGACAATAAGCTTTCATTTTCACTTTAAAACGAGTTATTAACATATTTCATTTGAAAATAAAAACAATTTTTTTTCAATTGTAACATGCGTTCAAAATTAACTTAAGAAAAACTTAGACTAAATTAGAGTTTATGTGATAGTTTGTAGTAAATTTTATTATGAGAATAAAAAATGTTATTATAACGATAATAAATTTATGATCTCAGCCACTGAAGATTTCTTTCATCCAAAAATTTATTTAAAATTTAAATATACTATATGGGTCAAAACTGCTCAACCGAATCACCTGCGCTGCCAAAATTCAGTGCAATGAAATATTACGTGCCAGAACTTAAATTGTAGGCTACTTGTATAATTTCAGATGTCATCTGGTATAAATTTCGCAATAATAAGAGGTCGATTTTGGCATCGTTAAAAGGTCAAAAAGAACGTAGAGGTAGTATATTAATACTTAGTGATGTTGACCACTTCTTGAGACCACAAAAAAACTGTGTTCAATTATTTTAATTTTGGCACATTTTACAAGTGAAATAAACGCTAAATTTTAAGGCCCAAAATTTATTCATGTTTCAGATAGCTTATAACTTTTGAACGAAAAGTTCTAATAACTCGTTCTTAAATGCAAATGAAAGCTTATCTATATACGGAAATAAGATACGTATTGGCGCCCTCTTCTAGCTGATAACAGAAGCATGTTATACTCCATCTTTGCACGCATCATTACTGTGAAATTTACTAAAAGGCAGTGTCAAAAATTTTGAAATTGTTGGATCTGTAATGCCTGTACCACTTGCACCTATTTTAGAAGTCATTTTTATTACTGTTGAAGCTAAGATTAATATGAGTTCGCCCATTATGAACGATACTAATTTTATGAAATAATAATATTATTATAACTACATGAAAAAAAATGTTATATCAAATATTCTTCATTGTTATAAAAATTTTAGTAAAAATAAACTCAAATCCCTATGCTGTCCATGTCATGTTGGGGAATAATGTCGCCATATTGAATTATCTATATATATTGGCCCCGCAACAATGATATTTCCCTATACTTTGGTTATCTTTTTTATAAAATTTTCTAAAATGTATAAAAGTTTAAAGATAACCATTATTTTCATATATTTTGATAAAGTGCGTTCTACCTCGGTCCCTAGGGTCCACTGCAACTAACGCTGAGACACGTATCTCTTATTTTTCGTCAAAAAATGTCTCTGAAAAGTTTCAGTCAAATTCGTGACATGGAGGGTGTAGCCTCCCCTTGTTAGTACAAAATGAAAGTGTCACTCCTTTACTATGGGACATAGCAAAAAATAGAATTTGATTTCATTTAGAATAGTTAATAATATTGCAAGAACATTTAATTTGTGCGTTGACAAAGAATAGAATTCTTCAAATCATTTTTAAGCATAATGATTCAATAGTCTGGAAGCACTGGTTTTAATTATAATTATATTATTGTATCAATATTTTAATAATTCTATTCAATTCTGTTATTATTGAGTACTTAAGTACCTAAATATTAAATACTAAAGTTAATCCTTTTTTTATAGAATAGAAGATTTTTTTTTAAATATTTCTATAAACAGAGAACTATAGCTGAAACCGGTACTAAACTACCCTACCTATAGTTAACTAGGCCTATTTAGTTAAAAAAACTGCGTATATATTGAAAAATATCTTTTTTTAACGTAAAACTGAAGTAATAAATTTAAACAGTATTTCGTGGTCCTGAATAATACAGAATTATTTCTTGTATCAGAACCATCTTCACAATCAGAAGTATTGAATATTTCTGTTAATCGTAAATGAATATACATTAACATAACATTGGAAATCATAGATATCTCGTCAATAATAATAAGGTCAACGTGTTCTAAACTTTGTCTAATTTGTTTTAAAGCTGCGGGGGAAAGTTCTTTATATTTTGATGTACAGCCCTGCTCTATCGGTAACTGCAACAGTCTGTGTGCAGTCAGACCTTCAATATAGTAAGCTGCGATTCCAGTAGGCGCAGTTACAGCTGTACCTTTATCACGTACGGTTTTGTTCCACAGAACTAAATTTTTAATTATGAAACTTTTTCCTGTTCCACCTGGCCCACTAATAAAAATTCTTAATATATTATTAGACAGTAAAGCAGGCGTGATTTTATTAAACTTTGTATAAACTTCATTATTCATCAGTATTAAACTTTGATATAGAAGTTTGAAGATCTTCTTGGTTTATAACGATCTTATCTGCGATATCTTTGAAATCTTTCATGGCATTTTCAGTTTCAATTGGAACACAGACTTCCGGTACATTATTTGGATCGGATTAATCTTCTTTATCACTTTCTTGCAGCAACTGATTTTGAATCAACTCATTCATGTTATTCATAGCGTCTTGTATATCATTACATTTGTCATGGTATTTCCTAGCTTCAGCTAATTGAAACTGTTTTAAATCTTCAGAAATCTTCTAAAAGAAAATCTTCAGAACCCTTTAACTGATCTAAATCTCTCCAAGGTTGCAAGAGCAGAAGTAAAGCATAGTAATATGACTCTGGTTGAGCAATGAGATTATATTTCCAATGATTTATGAAATAAGGTCTTTTACGTTTTTTACAATAAAGTTCGTTTGCCATCTTATAGTACTCTGCTTTGTAAACTGTTTTTTTTTATGGATATCAAACCATTTAGCAAAATCATATAAACATAAAGATTCTAATTCCTTTGGTCTATTAGGGTAATGAGTATCAATAAAAGAATCGTAAAATATATCCGTTGAATTAGGTGAGAGTTTTTTAATTGTGTTAAATGGCTTAAGTCTTCTGTTTCGAATCATTTTTACATCCAACCACCTAATAATAGTATCAGGATTTGTAGCGTGAAGAGGGTGTCCTAAAAGTGTATCAGCAGCTTCAATTTCTCCGCACTCTCTATAATTTAAAGCGTGTAAAGAAAAAGTCCAAAGGCGACTACACAATGATTTGTTAGACTGCATATCTGTAAACTCTAAAACGCTCTTTTCTCTTTTAGTTCCATAGCTGGATATATACTTTGTCAAAAGATAAGATGACTCACATATGAATTGATTTCCTTGCCAAAGTATTAGAAGAGCAGGCATGTAATCATTAATACAATTTTCTTCTTCATTTCGAGGCAAATCATAAAATCTACTTTTATTTTTTAATTTTCTACGATTAGCAATCGCTACTGAAATAGACCTTAAAATTAAAGTAGTTGTCACTGGACGAGGAAAGCCAAAACGACAAGCATTTTTAAAATCAGTTTTTGTTTTCTTTTTACGCATGCAATAGTTATTATGTTTATGTTATTGATAAGTTTGGACACGTCAATAAAGTTCAGGAGAAATTCGTTTATCTGGAATTCTGCAAGTAATATTTTTCAAAATATATTGTTGCACTTCTTGGTTAGGCGCCTTGCATTAAATTGGAGCATCTTGAATCCAAAATAGACAGTAATAATATGGTAAACCTCTTCCTTGATACTCGCATGCATAATAATAGTGAATAACTTTCCCTATTGGATGTGCCGAAGAAAGAATTTACGTTAACATTGCTTGGAACCTTTCCCAACCATTCACTTCACGAATATACAGAGCCAATGCTGACCACATCCACTCTCCAAGACTTGTGATAAAAAAGATCGTAGGTCCATACTCAGACATCATGTAATCCAATTCATTTCTAGGTTGTCTCCAATATGCTTCCGTACCTCGTAATCTTGAAAAAATAGTTTGCAGATTTATTTCAAGTTGATCTTTTTCTAATTTTTCTCTCAATTCTCCAGCCGTGTATTGAAAACATGGATTAACAATCTTTAATTTATGAAAAATTCCAGCACTTATTTGTCTTATATTATTATTAAACAATAAATAAAATAAGTACTGGATATTTAATCTAAATTGTGGATGTTTGGAGATTAATCTCGATTTTATATAATCATAATCTCTTAATGTTACAGATCTTTCTTCATCTTGACCATATTTTTCATACGGATAAAGATCCGGAAACCATTTTAAATGTAAATCCTTACCCCGAACATCTAGAGTAGTGGCATATATCTGCAGCATTTGATACAATTTTGTATCAGATTCATTCATTTTTTTTCCATATAGAGGATAAATTGAGTACTGATCATAATATGAATCTGATTGAGATCTTAGTGTTAAGAAGTACGCTGCTTTTATAGCATCAGGCACGACATCGTTTTCATCATTATTCTCTTCACCGTTCTTATTATTTTATGTTTCTACTTTATACTCTAAATCTAAATTTTTTAAATTGCTTAAAAGTTGTTCAGGACAAGATGGAAGAGTACATTTTTATAAATAGGGTTATGCTCCTTTAGCCAATGTAAAGCTTTCCATATTTTTTTAAAGTCAACATAATCTACCCAAAATTATTTTTCCTTTTGTGGGGTTACTTCTGACTAATATAAAAATTTCATGATTGGCATTTAAAGGGTCAGTATCGGGACAAATTTTATTCAACGTTTCTTCCAATGGTAAAGGTAAGTGAAAAGCTCTACCTTTAAGGGGGGTATACACCTTAAAATTTTTTGACGTTCATTCACCCAAAACAAAAAATTATAATAATTAGTAAAATTTCCACATAATATTCTAAAAGTATATTGGATTCCTGACAAAATGAGCTCTAGTAGAAGCCTCTATGCCCATTTTATCTTATGTTGTGTCAGTTTAAAAAATTTGGCTTTGGCGTAACCTACAGGTCCAGGATTGATCAATTTTGATGTAATTGGTCTTAAATTGTTTGTAATTGATGTCATTATGGTGTGAAGAGTTGTATAAATTAAAATTTTTTGATTAAATAATAAAATGAGTATGAAGCTGGGGCCTTTTAATTCTACTTTGTATCCTTTACATTTTATTGTAAATAGTTTGTAGTAATATTATTTTATAATTTTTTGTATATATTTTTATATATTTGTATATATAATACTTTGTGTATATGCTTGTATATGTATCAAAACGGAACTTTGAAGATTTATTTTCGCAAGTATTGGGAACTTTTAGGATTTTTTGGCACTTTGAGGATGATCGTCAAAGTGCCACGGTATGCGAGTGGAAGTTTGAGGATCATCCTTAAAATTCTTTCCGGAGCTTTAAGAGTGGACCTCAAACTTACATCCGGAAATTTGAGGTGGCTCAAAAATTCTGTTAGATAGCTATATATAACGCGTTACAAATATGGAATTTTGAGAGTTTTCATAAAAGTTTTTTGTAAAAGGTTTTAATAATAATTCTTAATGTGAATGCATTTATTACATGGTTGAAGCAGTTATTATACTAGTAATCCAATATTGGATATTTGGTGCAATTACTACCTCATTTTACTTAGTACATCATTCGCACACTAAATTGTACACAATCAATGTCTCAAATAAAATATTACAAATAAAGAAATCATATCTTCTATTATAATCTGATGATTACTTATACACCACGAGATAACACCCTGTCGACAAAATCCTACTAGAAAATCCAGGTGGAATTCCACCTCGAACCCCAGCAGCAATTTCCAGGACCTACCTGAATTCCAGCTGGATTCGACAGGAATTCCATGAAAAAATTCCAGGTGGAATTCCAGCTACTAAATTTTTTAATTAAAATTAAAAAATTATTTTGTGTTTCCAACACGTGATTTCTTTTCGTGATTAATGACATGAAATCGTTACGTAAAGAAATATTTCAATTCGTAACGTAACTTACAAAAGTGATGTGACAAACTATTAAGGGTATAAACCGGTGTTAAACTTCAAAAAAATCGAAAAAAATTTTTTGACTATTTTGATAGCAAATTTTCCGTAAAATAAGCTCCTGAATCAGTTTGTCGAAATTCGAGTCCGTTCAAAAGTTATATTATAAAAAGGTGAAACAATCAATATTTATGTCAATCAATTATTTATGAAATAAAAACTTATAAATATTCTAAATAAGTTTATTTGAAATTTTAATTTGTAAGAATGAACATAAATAAAGTATTTCCTCTCCGTATTATGTTTCGGTGCAGTGCATAGTAACACTGAGGTCAGTCCACTGTCCGTGGGGCTCAGGAGTCAATTACTGATGAGTTCGCTTAGAGACGCATTAGTTATACTACTAAATATTACTAAAATTGCTCGTAATATTTAGTAGTATAACAAAATATTGCTCGAATTGCGTGTACTAGTGCGCGCTATGCACCTCTATGTCATATGTGGATTCAGCCAGTGCATTGTGCCCCTTTTGA
>UELV01176272.1:0-28046 GCA_900490015.1 Megastigmus stigmatizans | reverse complement strand
CCCCCACCCGCTCCCTTTTTTTTCTTTCTTTTTATTCTCTACTTTACGAAGTATAAACTGTTTAATGTCTGCTTTTAATAAGAATGAAAATACTATTCGATTTGAATAAAAGTTTCGTTCGTTCACGAACTTAAGTCGCTTTTTAATGCCGGTGGAATGAATCTGCTGTTATAAAGTTATACACGAATCAAATTTAATTATTATTTGAAAGGAATGTAAATCGATCATCTTGAGCAAACTTCGAGAAAGCTTTTGTCTCCTTTATCTATGAAAATTAAAAATAAACATACTTATGACGTTAACTAATTAAATAGAGAAGTGCAAATAGAGAAGCTTACATACGAATTCAGTAGAAAGAGTCGTGTATGACAATTAGACTACTCATGAATAATACTCGTACCATATTTTTTTACTAACTCTTAAATATGTAAATATCGAATAAAGTTGTAAATAATATTTGTTAATATACAGCATAATTCTAAATTATTAAAGTCGTTTAGTTTCAAAAATATAATTTATAATACAATACTTAATTTATGAGGAACTATAATGCGTTCTTTTTCAGGTAAAGGAAGAATCTTTTACAAAGGAAGAAAAGTTGAAACGATATGAGGAACTAATGTCACTCGAAAACTGCGACATAATTTCAAATACAGAGCCTATCGAATGTCCCGTTTGTTTTATGATTACTATTCCAGGAGAAGGCGTTATATTAAGGGATTGTCTGCATTCATTTTGCAGGTATTTTTCATTATAATATACTAATAACTTGAAATAAATTTAAAAAGAAAAAACGAACATAACTTAAAACTTGATAAGCAGAATGCATAAAAAATTATGTGCACAATTTTATTTCAAACCTTAATACGAATATTTTAGTTTTTGATTAACAGATTTAATGTGAGAATTCTTTATTAAAGTCTTATCATTCTTCCTCTCACGCTGCGAACATTAAAAAAGATATTTAAATTCATAATGCGATAACGTTACAGTAAAAATTTTACAATCTAATATTTTTAAACGACACTTTTTATTAATAATAAAAATATTATAATTAAACACACAAAATAAAAAGACTATTTAGCATTCACGACGAGCCACATCGTATCCGCATAAAAATATTCCTTTACTGCAGCGCAAAGGAATATTTTTATTTTGGAAAATGCATTTTAAACGTAAAAGAAAAGAGTTACATGATCGTTATTGAAGTTTTCCTTCGAGCTTAATGAAATTCAGAAGACTACATGCATTGAGTTTGTTCAGATTAATTTTGAATATCAATAAGAAAATATTTACTCCAGTTATAATACATAAAGATAATCTTTTTTCCAATAGCTAAGTTATTTCATTTGAAAATTCAATAATTTCCATTATAAAATAAATGTACTTGCTCTCATTATTAGTAAGATTTCATTTAATCTATCGTAATATGCTTTTTTCACAAGAATAAAATTTTTCAATAAATTGATTTTCTATTTGATGAGACAACAGAAAAAGATATTTCGATATTTTTACGTAAATAAATTACCTACTATCAATATTCGAAAGTTTAACAGCATTTTTATTATCGAATAAACATGGTAAAATATGGAAATAACTAAATTTTATTTTTTGGGCTTTGAACCTTGATATTTTCTAGAAAAATTCAGTTAAAATTGATAAAACTTGATTTTTTAAAACTTTATTTCTGCAAAGCTGGTGCAAATATAAAATTTAAAAAGATTATTTTTGTGCTCAAGTTCATCCATCGTATACTTATAATTATTGATAGAAAAAAGCTATATCAAATAACACATTCAACATTTACGCACCGACGTAAACTAATTCTTCGAAATCTATGGTAGCAAAAAAAAAGGAAATCGCAAAACTTTACAATTATTTTGTTAATATCTCTATCAATTACTGCATTATTAATGAATTTAGAAAAATCTCACGGATGACAGAACTAATTCTAAAATTTCAATAAACAAAAATACAGAGTTTGTGTGGCCAACACGGTGCGCTACTGCGAGGAGGCCGAGGTCAAGTGTCCCTATCGAGACGCGGACTACACGTGCGAGTCGACCCTGCAGGAGCGCGAAATCAAGGCCGTAAGTCTCACTTCTATGAAATACAATCCGGAAGTATACGTTAAGAGCTTATGATTTGGCGTATAGAATTTGTGCGTTAATGCGAATGTGTGTCCACAGCTCGTCGCGCCCGAGGTCTACCAGCAGCACCTCGCCAAGTCCATAGCTCAGGCGGAGAACAATGCCGGCAAGAACGCATTTCACTGCAAGACGCCGGACTGTCCCGGATGGTGCATTTACGACGACAACGTCAACAACTTCCTCTGTCCGGTTTGCAAGGTTAATAACTGCCTTACCTGCCAGGTGAGTGGATTATAAGCACCGACACTTGCGGGACTATATAAACGTCCGGACAGCTTGACAAGTGCAGTGCCTGCGACGACTAGGGCAAGGATTTCTCTTGGATTTTATCTCGTGCCTGGGACACAAATTCGAGCTTGCCTCGGTGCAAAATTTAAAAAAACATTTTGAGAGCATTTAAAATTTTTTTAACGTACAATAAATTAAATATTTTTCTTGGACAGAGATTACTTTCTGATAATGAACAAAATTAAAGAAATTAATAAAGTCTAATAAAATGTAATGTATTGCTTAATGACTTCATAACTAGGATTAAATAAAACATATTTATTTATAAAAAATATACTGCTGCTTAAACGAAAATTATACAGGAATTATATTCACAAATTAAAAGAATTTAAGTACACACATCTCGTTTGCATTATAACATAAGTATATATAAATATATATCTAGAATAAGATATTATACGAATTCGGAGTAATTATTTTGGAATAAATAATAAACACTTGATTTACAATCATTCAGTACGAAGTTTAATAATCACGCCATAATGCCAAATCATATATTATATTATGACAACCAATTCTTAATATTTATAATTTCTTCTCTTATGTACAATAAATTCCGCTCTAAATAATTCAAAGTCAGTCACAATTTTTCCCACGTTATACTCGATATATAAAATCAATAAAAAAAAGCGTGATATATACGAATACGAAAGACGAATATACTGAATTAAAATTGCAGGCTGTTCACATGGGCAAGAATTGCCGCCAATACCAAGAAGAACTGAAGTATTCCAAAGAGACGGATCACGAGTCTAAAAGAACAGCGGCAATGCTCGAGGAGATGGTCGACAGAGGCGAAGCCCTACCCTGTCCCACTTGTGCAGTGGTCTTAATGAAGAAATGGGGCTGCGACTGGCTTCGTTGCTCCATGTGTAAAACTGAAATCTGTTGGGTGACCAGAGGTCCGCGATGGGGACCTGCAGTAAGTTAACCGACTATTTCTGCAAATTATTATGCGAACGAAACTTGAAAATGTACGACGTTGGATTTGTATTTTGTAGGGAAAAGGTGATACTTCGGGGGGTTGCCGATGCGGCGAGAATGGCGTGAAATGTCATCCTCGATGTAATTATTGCCACTGACGAGCAATTAAGATATTATATCTGTTAATCCAAACTTGTTTCCATTGGGTAAAGCGATTTTTATCCGATAGAGAAAGAAGAGAAGGAAAAAGATGTACAAACTCTCGAGTAATGAAGGACCTCACACTGGACGTTGTAGTCATGAGAAGGAGATAATGCAAGGATAACCGAGTGATAATATTAATTAATTAATTAAGGGCCTAAATCTCAATTTTTAATTAATACTCTCTTATTTATATTCTTATACAAAGGAATCTAGTCGCAGTTTACGTAAAGCTTTTATGTAAACCTATACGTGCGTAATAAATTATCGATATGGATTGAACAAAAAAAAACGTATTATAGGCACCGTCAATTATTCATTCGCATCACAGGGCTTCTCATCTTCTTTTGTACCTATTTGCTTTAACCGGGTAACCAAAGTAGACTGGTGATGCGTTAGCTGTTGATTTAGATTTCCCCCAGCGGCAGTACGTAAAACTTGGACAAGGCCAGCTTGTGCAGTCACGAGATCCATTTTGCCAAGATCCAAAAATTCGTTGCGACTAAGTAGCTTCCCGTGAACTATCGCAGCTGCAAAATTATATTTTGTTTAATTAACTTCAAATACACACATACACACGCACTTATACATATATATTTTGTTATCACAAGATTATAAAAAAAAATAAAGCTTTGTAATATATACCTATTATAACAAGTTGTGGCGTCTGCTTTACGATTCGGACTAATTTATTCACTTCTATATTCGGACTGAAGACAAAAAAGTTCTTGGGCGAACACTTATGCATCAACTGCAATACTGGCTCGTAATAAGTGTCCTTCAAGGCCAGATTGATGATAGAATTTTGATAAGCTTTTAGATACATGTTCGCCTTCTTGAGCTTTACCGCAAAGTTGAATTCAGGCTCCGACTTTATGGAGTTCGCGTGGAAAAAGACAATCATGTTCGAGCTCTTGAACCAATTGAGAGCCTCCCTTGATATGATTACATCGTATGGATTTATGAACTTTTCCTTTTGTGTTGATTTTTGTATTCTAGTGCATCGCTCTACCCATGGTTTTACGGTAAGAGGACTTGAAATGAAAGGTGTCACGAACTGTTCTACTACTCTCCTTTCGTGGTGTGGAAGTCTCGGTCTCTGGATGTTAATTTTTCCCCGAAATCGTTTCTGTTGCGTAAAAACTGATATTCGGATTGGTTGAATGACTGAAAAGAAGTAAAATGATTAATGACCTGGACGTTATTTTCCCCATTGGAGTATTTTCCCTGGACAGAATATTTCACCGTGACAAGATGTGATTCAATACGAATGAAATGTTTTGTCCAGGGCTTGTAAAAACGCTATGACCAAAATCTCACCTAAATGAATTTAAAAATTCTTCCAAAATAAGGCCCTTATTACGCATCGATATACTTATACTTATATACTTATATACTTATATACTTAGATACTTATATAAAATTTACATTTGGTTTTAAATTTACAATTTATGTGGGGGGAGGTGGAATTTACAATTTACGATTTGCATTTTTCCTAATTGTCGAATTCGCGTGACTTTTTAGGCTCCGTGCAAAACATTATCCACAAAATAAAAATACATGGTTCACTCGCTTAGCCGTATGTATAATAATCGTCAATGTGAAGTACAAAATTATATTTACAAAAATTCATTAATTCTATCGATTTTGTTTCTTTCCTGCAGACATAAGGCACTTTGGAACAGTTTCTACAAAAAACTTACGAAGTGATAGTGCATTGATCGTCTCTCGCGATAAAAAGATAAGAAAGGAATGGAGATTTAGATACGACGCTCGATGCACTATCTTGTATTAAAAAATTTTTAATAAATTCCTTCGAAAACAGATATTCGAAAATTCGTTCTTCCTTTTTCTGCTTATTATGCTATATAGTTAATCGTTCCGCTACAATAATTACTCGACTCGTGTCGATTATCAATATTATCTCCAAAATTCAATGATTTTCGGTTCTTTCCAAGACGAAGCATGGATCTGATTCCACTTTTCTTTCTTGACCTCTTGTAGCGGTCATCCAAAGCAGAATTCAATGATGCCTGTTTAATGTCTCCTCGACTGTTTGAAAAGCCTTGTTCTTCCTTATTATTGCTACTGTTAGATACTTCACCACTATGAACATCATCGACTAACCAATGCTTTCGTGGCGATATCACTTTATTATTACATCCTGGAATGGTATACATGTATTCAGGTTGGGAATGTTTTGAACTTTCTCCAATTGATGATTTACTGCTATTTGTGGTACTTTCCACAAATTTGTGGGTATAACTTTCAACCTTAAAGTCTTTTTTACCATGATTTTTCTGCTCATCCGATTTATTGTTATTGTCCTTTCCTTCACGAAGTTTTTTATTCCTTTTGTAAGTATCTGTATTTTTGGCATCAAGAGCAGCATGTCTCTTCTCAGACATACTTTGTCTTCCTAAAGCATCTCTAGAAAACTTATTTGTCGGTGAGTTTATTTCTTCAAGGGACAACTGACTATCGTAGGTCGGATCTCCAGAATACTGACTGTCCTTGTCATCACCGCTTTTTTTAGGCTCTGAATTTGAATTGTGAGAATTTTCATTAGATTCCTCTAGTAATACTGATTCTAAATGATCATCCCGTTGACCAATACTAAGTTTTTTAGCAATACTGACTGGATCCATCCATGTTTTGTTCGTTGCAATACAATAGCTCTCATTTCTTAAACTATTTTTGTTGTACTGTTCTGTAAGTCTGTCGATAACAGGATTCCATGGTGAAGCTGACGCAGAAAGCAAATCATTATCTAAAATATCTGTTTTAGAATTCAAATTATTCTTCTCCTTAACGCGACCATCATTTTGTTTAATATTTGAATTCATAATATAAACACTATTGGTAGATTCAACTTTACATGTAGATGATGGAATTTTGTCAGTAAAATTTTTTTCACACTGATTCTCATATGAAGATACTCTTCGAGCAATAGTAAGAGTAATAACACCAGTAATAGAGCTGTTATTATTAAGCATAGCTCTCCTTAAAGTTTCCATAGCATCAGAATTTGATAAGCCCAACAATGAAACTCCATTGACATTAAGTAATTGATCATTGGTTCGCAATCGACCATCTCTTGAGGCTGCACCTCCATGCAATACACTTTTTATAAAAATACCTAAGTCTATGTTCGTGCTGTCTTCACTTGTGCTGGTTTTACCTTTGACACTAACACCCAAACCAGCTTTTTCAGAATCATGAACTGGAATGTCTAGAGTAAGAATGACTCGATTTTTTCTTGGGGATAAAACGATATCATCCGATACTTGTATAGTTTTAAAATTACATTTATCATATATTTCTGGTAGTTCTTCTTTCTTCTTTGTTGGAGATACAGGTGGAGGTTTATACTTTTTAGATGTTTCTGGAGTAACAATTGCAACTCCAATACTTGTATCAGATGTATTAGCATTTACTTCTTCTTGTCTAGATACCACCAATCGAACCTTACCTCCAGGTGAAATACTTCTAAGTAACGCAACAACCTCAGCTTGACTTTTTCCAGTCATCTCCAAGTTGTTAACTTCAAGTAATCGATCCCCTGGTTTTAATCTACCATCTTCAACTGCAGCACCTTTAGGAAGTATATTTTTTATATATATTGGACAGTGACCTCCAGCGGGATTATCTCTAGTAGTAACACTAAATCCTAATCCATTATTTCCTTTAGTTAATTCAATCTCAATCATTTTTCCAATTTTACGAGTATTGGCTGTTTGTAATACATTGTAGTTAGCACATTGCAATCGCTTCATACTGTCATCATTGTCTCCACTTTTGTCTGAGGAATTAGAATTACCCAAAACCTTTTGTATATTTTTATCATGTGTTCTTTTGTGTTTTAATACAGATACTTGTAAACAAGATTCGTTCATACATTGCCGAAAAATCTCTTGCACTTTTGAAAATGGTATTCTTAGTAAATTATGTCCATTGATTTTAATAATTTTATCATGTAAATCTATTTGTCCATCCTTTGCTATTCGTCCATTAGGCTCTATTCCTTCTACTCTAAGACCTTGATCATTTCCTAATAAGTCGTAACAAGGAACAACATGCAATCCAAGTGGTCCTGCTTCATTTTTTATGATAATTTCACGAATTTCTCCATGATCCACTATATCTGGCTTTAAGCTTGGTATTTCGTATGAAGTTTTTGCATCCTGACCAAGTGGTTCCTTACGCCTAGATTCACGTGGTAGAGAAAGTGCCGAATATGTTGTCAAACACGGTTCTCTCGAAGAAAGTACATGCATGGATAACCTTTTAGTACTTTCCCTTTTTATATTACCAGTAGATCTGCTGGTGTACATACGATGTTCCTTGGTTTCTCCATGAAAAAAATCAGGACTATTAGTACCAACAGAACTTGCTCCATCACCTCCTGCATGTGTCACATCGGATCCCACAAAATGTGCAACGATTTGTTCTCTGTCATCCGCAACATCACATAATCTGTCATCAGGATCAAGTATCCCACCGCCGGTTAAGGAAGATAAACTGTTAATGGATAACATGTTATCATTCTTTCCAGTAGCTTTTTTGTATCGAAGGATTGCCTCATGCATGAGGTCCCTGACAAGAAGGCTACCATCTCCACAAGGCACAACGACTCTAATATGATCAAAACACACTGTTACCTTCATTTTTGCTTTGCTTTTGCATTACAAGATACGTGTAAAACAATCACAGACTGTGTACTTGAATTCGGCGCATGTAGGCTGTGGTTAAGTATCAACTGTATTAATTCAGCATTGGAATGTAATAAAAGTATTTATAAGACTGGAATCATTAGGAGCAACAGGTGCATTTATATCACGTTTTATTTGTATTGTTCACTCCCATTTCATAAGAATGAATCAGTGACGCGACGCACTCGTGACTAAATTAAAGAACTTGGACAGTTTCTCGCTTTCTTTACGCTAGCTATAAACATTACGTCGATCTTCGTTCGTTGTTTTGAATAATGTTCGTCACTTATAAATAATGTACAAAAACTACTATCAAACAAACGAGAAACTATGTCCCGAGAATGGAAAATACGCAAGGACGGACGCACTACGCCATTACGACGTTTTTGTTTCCGCAACGTTCCACACGTACGGAACAACGAATATGGAACAAAACGATGATTGTACATATTCAATATATTTGATATATACTTATACTATATATACATACATGGTATACACACACATCTTTATATAATCATATCACAAATTCCATTCCTAAATTTATAACCTCCAGTATAATTATTTTTTGATTGGTTATTTAAAATTATGCAGGCATCCATTTAATAAAACAGCATCAAGACCATCCATTCTTAAAAATAATCTTAAAAATTCTTATATAACTTTTGTTTTAAAAAAAGATCAATTAAATTCAATATTAACATTGTTAATGCACAAAAATTATACTTTAAAAAAATCGAAGTGTTCCTCTTTTACTATAAAAATTGATAAGTACCACTTTTGTAAACATAATTCATGTTTAGTAAATTGGAGCAATGTAGAGCTCACTCACATACAAATACACTTAAATTACAAAACCGTTCTTTTCTTTAAAACATTGAAAAAGGTCTTATGAAATTATTAGAAGTAAATAAAACCAATGGTTTTAGTTCAACAAAAAAAATAGGGATTTCATTCAATGGTAATCAAGTAAATTATAATAACGTAACTTTAATTAATTTACGACTTTTATGCTACACATTATTGACGAAATTCAATGTTATTATCTAAATGTACTTAGATACTTATTTTAAATGTTTTATTTAGCTAATATTTTTATAATACTGAAAACTCTATAAAACATAGGTTAGAATCATATTCTTGAAAACACCGATATCAATCACTGTTATAATTTTTCAAGTATAAATTTCAACTAATAACTAGTATCACATTGATAAATAATTTTTTAAGTATTTCAATAATAATTATGTTCAATAATCTGTAAATTTATAAACGTTTATTTCGTAGCTCCCATAGAATACTGCCCTATGTGTAGTCTAATCTTTATACGACGAGCCTCGTGTGAGGGATAACGCATAATTTCGTTGATGTTTCGTAATTTTCTAAATTGCATACAATAAAATTGATAGTTACCTTTATTAAATATTTGAGACATGATCACCGAAGACTATCAAATCGATTCTGCAGGTGGAAAAGTTGAAAATTACCGCACGTCCAATGTTGAGACACCACTTCTAAACATTCTTGTTTACTGCACTAAGCACGACACTGTAAGTCTGCGAGGAAAGATCGCGGTCCAGAATTCCAGATTCCGTATATAAAATTATTTCTTGCACTTTCTATAAAAATATTTATGCAATTCTTTCACTATAAACTTTTATTAGATATATTTATAATTGCAAATTGAACATCTTTTCAAGCTTGAGGTACGTATAAATGTAACCTTGAATTTTCAAGTACTTATTTTATTTAAATAAATAATTAACATGCATAATTATGTTTATATATAAATAAAGTACGAAAACTCAATTAAACAGTGCCTGCTAACAATAAAAATAGTCGGGTGTGTTTCCACAAAGTGTCCCCTTATATATAATAGGCTGAAGAGTGGGGGGTTGGAGTGCGGATTTTTCACCAATCACAATTGTTTGAATTCTCTCACGGGTGTCAGTTAAATTCCAGCCTACTGAGCATATAGGTACCACATAGTAAACAGCTGTGCAATCTGCATATCTGAAAAACATTATAGGATATTTGACGCTGTAAAATGTATTCCAACACAAAATTATTATCAATATATTCTAATTCATGTTTATGCAGTTTTCACGTATAACAAATCTAGCCTCAAATTGTTTATTTTAATCAAAACGTGTTAGTGAAGTTTAAGTTTCATTACGTTTTATCAGAATCGAAGACAGGATTGTTGTTATAAATATTTTTTATAATAGTTTCGCTCATAGAATGCTTTATCGAAGCCATCAACTAAAAACAATGTTGTATTTAACTAAAACTTCTGTAATTGCAAATATTTTCTATGTACACACATATTAGTTTATTAATAAGATTATATAAATTCATTTATTATTATTTTAGGTTATTAAAAACTCTATATTTAATAAAAATATACTACACCAATTAAGTAATGTGGCACTGAATGAAAATATAATTGAATGGAACAAGATGAAATCAAAATATACGGACAAACAATTAACCGTTATTTTAAAGACTTTGAATAATTCTAGTTCAACTGCAATGAAAAAGTACTATCAGTAATTATTAAATTATATTGAAGTTTTTATAATAGTTTAATATTGTTTTTTGTTTTTTTAAAGACATGGCGTCTCAGAAAATGACATAGAACTTGTAAAAGCTTCCAAAAGCAAATATGGATCGTTATTTAAATCACTGGATGAATTGATTTTACATAACGTAATGAATACTTCTCAGCTTGAGAGTATTTGTTCAACTATTGTGACAAGTAAATCAAAACCTAAAAAGTCTATTATCACACCTCAACTAGATAATGATATCATTAAAGTAAAATAAGATTATTTAATTGATTTTCTTAATAGCACTCAAATAAAAGAAAATTACTATTGATAATCATAAAAAATTTTAGGATCTTAAAACAGTTGTTAGTCTTCGAATAGGCATAAATTATATAAGCTGGTCACAACTGGAATTAACTGATTCTAATTGTAATATATTAAATTGGGAATGCCAAAAGGTTTCGGACATGCCTTTAAATTTCGACCTTACTGAAGTTATTAAAACGGTAAACATAATAAGATGAATGAGTTCAATGACAAGTTATAGTTGGTTTTTAACACATATTATTACAGGCAGCAAATTTAGCCAAAGCTATACCAGATGCAGATGCTTATATTATGGAAAAAGAAACTTCCAAACCATTAGCAAAAATTAATCTTTCCTTATTCCGATTATTGGTACGACAACAACAATTAATGTCAGTGATAATTACTGCTTTAGCTACAAGAAATAATTTAGCTAAATCATCAATCGATACAAATGGTAAGAATCATATTTATATGTATTTTTTTGTTTTAACAAATTTTAATAATACATATACATCATTTTAGATGAATCTAAAGATGGTTTAATGAACTCATTTTATAGAATGCGAGCAAAAGCTTCAGCTCAGCATTTTCAACTATTTTTTGGTAGTGAGACTGTTTCAGTTACAAAAATGGTTGAAGCTTTACTCCATGAAGAAAATATTAATTTAAATAATCTTTCTTCTGTATTAATAGATGATAAACTGTCAGGCTATTATTTTTCATTAGATGTTTACAGAAAAGAAGAAATGAATGCCTTTTGGCATTAACATTTATTGAATTAGTACTCTCAGAACGATACAAATAAGATACAAATGTTAATTATTTATTTATTTAATATGTGAATATGTAAATAAAAAAATTGTTACAAGATTTAAAAAAAATTGTTAATTATAATACATTATTCGTAAGAGTTAATATTATCATTCAAATATAAAAATTACTAAAAATAAATCTGTATTTCTAAATTATTTTTTCTTTTAATCTATAAGAAAATTACTGATAATGAAAGTAGGTATTAATTTATTGAAACTAGAATTTATCTTTAAATTTGCCTTTAAAATAAAAATTTATTTGAATTTAATTATTACAATTTAAAATGTATTTTATATTCAGTGTGACTATATGCAAATAATGTGTAAGAATATGAAATTAATGAAATTATACTGTGTAGGGTGAGATAATATCATTTTATCGTATTTTATGACAAATAAATAATATCTCTGATACCTATAAAGATTCAACTTTCGACTACGCGCATATTCCATGACTGTAGGTACCTAGCGACGTCAACGTAATATATCGTAAGTTTTAGCTGGAATTCAAATAGAAATATAATAGAATAGAATAGTAGTAATCAATATTTACTTGACAGTGGACACTCATAATGACTCATATAAATATATCACAATATGATGTTACTAATACGTAATAATTATAAAATTTATTGAATCAATCGTTTGCAATAGCAATTTTAATTTCACTTGGACATCAACAAGGTGTCTCTAGTTTCCCACAATCACGAAATATACGTGTAGTGAGTGTATAGTCGAAAACCGTAATCATTCGTTAGTGACGTCAGTGACGTCAGCGTTGACGCATTGACGGTTGAAGCCACAGAGTCCTGAATACTGACCTGTGTTACTGACGATAGTGAGTGCAGCTGCAGGCTGGCGTAGCGTGGGTAGAAGTGAGGACGCTTGAATCGCCGACGCCAAAAACACAACGCATGGCCTAGCTTATGCACTGCAGTTGTTCTCTTCCGTTTCCTGCACTTACTTTAAATTGAGCGTCTATACTTACACCTACGTAGTTAAAACGTCAAGCTGATACATCAAATTCTCAGTGCAAACTTGTAAAGGACCAATTAATATTACGTCATTTGAATAAGAAAAACACGGAAAAATTTATAAAAAAACGTAAAATTTGTAAAATTACCGAGAAATATGAAGTGGTTCGAAGGTAGTATTACAGAAGCTGTTGCAGTCTCAAAATCAAAGAAAGCCGTTATTGTGGTTTTTATTGAAGGTTAGTCGATTGATTTTATGGTTATTTTTATTTCATGACGTGCAGAATTCGATGAACTTTATTATAATTCTACTTTCACCATGCTGTTACAATGCTATAAGCAACGAATATCGTATGCGTCTGTATTGGTTTGCTATGAGTATGTGTAATTCAAAACACAAATAAGAATTTATGAAATTTTTATTTACAGGTAAAGATGATGCCTCACAAGAATTTAGCAGGTCTATCAATTCTACAGAAGTGTCATCTCGATTAGAAACGGAAAGAGTCGTAGCTATAAAATTGCAGAGTGATTCAGAAAATTACACATTCTTTACTCAAATTTGTAAGAATTATTTACTATTGTGTTCGTTGTATCGTGGAAGGTATTCCATAAGTATAGTGTTTTTTAAAATAGAAATGAGCTACAAAAAAAAATTTTCGATTTCCATCATTTCAATTAAAAAGACTGTACTTTTTATGCCATCCATTTGTTATTAAAAGAAATACAAGTAGTGTTTTGATTGAATTTTACATTAATTTATTTTTTATCCATTAGACCAATTGGTTCCTGTACCATCAGTATTTTTTATTGGTGAAAGCGGTACACCGCTAGAAATCATCGGCAATACTTTGTCACCAGCAGATCTGGGATTAAAGGTTGACTCCATATTGCTAAAAGCATATCCAAAAGCAAACAATACTTCAGCAAATTTAATACAAGCTGAACAACAACAAGCACATTCCTCTAGTAGTAACGTAGAAGCTAAGAAAACAGAGCTTAGTACAACTTCACAAGACTTAACTAGTAATAATGCAACGAGTTCTGATACTGCACCAACAAAAGAAGAAAATCCAGACATTACCTATGAGGTAATTAGATTTTTATGTACTTAATATACGAATAGATTTATCAATGATTATCAATATTATTTATATTTTAAAACTTATTATTGTAGGAAAAAGTAAGAAGAGCGAAGGAATTGATAGAATTACAGAAGAAAAAGAAAAAGGAAGAGGACGAGCAGAAAGAAAAAATTAGAGAGGTTGAAAGACGAAGAACAGGAAGGGATGTTCAAAAAATGAGACAACAACAACATGATAAAGAACTCGAAGAAGCTCAGCATGAAAGATTAAGAGAAAAAGCCGCTGATCAAGCTGCTAGAGAGAAAATATTGAAACAAATTGCTGAAGATAAATTAGAGCGTAAAAGAAAATATGATATGCATATTCAGGTAACTGAATATTTTGTTTATAAATTTTTAAATAGTATAGATGCAAGAAATTGAGATAAAATATACTTTCCAAGTTCAAAATTGTTTACTATAAAGTATTATCTATGAAATTCATTTAATTTTATTAATTTTAATGCTTTTATTTTTTTTACTTATGAATTTGAATAAGTGTAAAATTCCTATTTTGTACTCAAAATACATTTCAATAAATATTTGACGATGGGATTGTAGACATTTTTATAGATTTGAATAAATAATTAAATTTCTAAGCAAATAAAATTTAAAATTTTTTAGGAAAAAGCTGCAGAGCAAAAAAAAGCCCAAGAGGAAGCTCAAGCAAGAGCTAAAGCTGCTGCAGCTCCAACTGATATGTCTAAAACAAGAATTCAGTTCAAAATGCCATCTGGCAAGAGTATCAAAGGCACTTTTGAATCAACAAGTACTCTTGGCAGCCTAAGACAATATGTAGTTGAGAATGCACAATTGCCATATCAACAATTTGCTATGTCATCATTTTACCCAAGGAGGGATTTCAATTCCAATGATGACAATAAAACTCTTGTAGAATTGGATTTATTTCCTTCGTCAGTTATATTAATTTTGCCCATTAAATCTGTAAGATAATATTTTTCTGTTTGTTTATATTGTTTGTCCTGCTTTTATGAAAAGAAACAAATTTTTAATTAACGAAACTGATTTAGGGCAATCCTGCATCTGTAATAAAATCTACCGATGGTGCTGGGATCTTTTCTCATTTCTTTTGGACACTTCTTGCTCCAGTCTTTAGCATATACAATTATGTTATGGGATATTTTAGTGGTAGGCCACGTGGAGATAATAACGACAATGCCAACGAAAGTAGAAGTCCAGGAACCACACTTGGTGGAAATGCAAATTTAGCATTTGGACGTCTTACAAATATAGGAGCGAGGTTTTAATTTCATTTACACAATAATTTATTAATCTATTGTAACTTTATTTCTCAAGTGTTGGATAATTGAAAGCAGGTCAACTCGATTTGCATTGATTTCACAAATGAATTGACTCTACAAATCACCAGTCTTCTTTTTAACTCCATGACATTGGCGTCTCTGGGACGCTATGGGAGTGGTTTGTCTTTCCTGGCAAAGCGTGAGCAGTCGGTTCGCTTTATTACCGCTACATCGTCATTTACCTTGGTATCTTCAGGTGTCCTGCAAGGGTCATATTTTTCATACTTTGTATCAATGATTTTCCTGACTGCCTGCGTTTTGCCAGATATCTAATCTATTATCTAAATAACACCATTTTATTCACGTGGCCTAAACCAATTATTTTTGATTATTTTGTATGTGAATCAGTACTTCTAAGAATGAACTCAATTTCTGATTTTGGCATTACTCTTAATTTTAATGAGCATACACGCAAAATTATTTCTATGTCGTTTTGTTTAGTTGGTTATGTCAAACCTTTGAGCTCTGAATTCTATAGTAGTGACTCCATTAATTATCACTTCACAACTCGCTTATACTTCCTCATTCATCTATGCCTTGGTGACATAGAAGCCATTAAGTTAAGCTAGAATTTGCTAGGTTTCAATTGTTCATAAAAATAAATGTACAATACATTGTATCTCTCATGATTGTGAATCCCTGTTATGTAGATATCACTTATACTGAATAAATCAGTCGCACGAATACTATGATCATTTATGTTTTTTGAAAATTCCAAATGGGTTCATTATTTCTTATGAGGTGTCTAACTTCTTCCATAGCAGAAACATGTCTTCTTTTTTTATATTATTTTTGCACTTACCATTAGCAGTCTGAACATATGTTACCATCAATCGTTATTGTATTTTCTTTGTAAAAAGGCTTTTAGCCAATTTAAAATATAAATAAATGAACAAATTATTATTATAGAAATATTATAAAATAACACATTTATGTATTTATTTTGCAGGAGAGTCAGTGGTCAAGAACCAACTAAAATTAGGTCCCGTGGAAACATTCATACACTTCGTTCAGGAGACAATGACAATGATGAAAATAATACTTGGAACGGTAATTCAACGCAACAAATGTAACACTATGACATGTAACAAAAAGAGAGAAAAATATTACAGTCTGTAAATTTTTTTACGAAGATTATAAGCAAAAAAAAAATATTATTTCACATTATAGGGAAACTGAGTTATGTATATAATGTTCTGCATAACGATTTAATTATTTTTTTAATTATTTAAAAATTACATATAATTAATTCACAACAATAGTTTATGAGAATACTTATTTTTAAGTGAAGTTTAAAATCTTACACATAATGTATTCTTTCTTAGATGCTTCTGTTAAAATTCTCTGTGTAAGTAAAGTCTGTTATAAATATACAATGCGAGTGATATTATTAAGGTATCGGGAATGAAAGTATGGAATTCTTAATTTTACGTATGCTCACTATGCTATGTATTATTGCAAAAGAAGTGAAAAAAAAAAATAGGAAATGTAAAAATAATTGTTAGCGTACATCTTTATATCATTCACAGCACTGGAAATAAATATTGTCGAGTAAAACATTGCAAATGGTTGCAAAAATTTTACTGAACATTCTATACACTAATGTTAATATAAAGATAGTGAAAAAAAAAAAATACTTTTTTCATATTTTGTTCAAGTAATTTTACGTTCAAGTAGAAATGACTCGGAAGAGTTTCATTCGATTTGAGTTCGATTAAGAGTTTCGTGTTCGACTTATGAATAAGATGTACATCTATTCTTTATTGATGCAAAAATAAATAATATTTATCAAAAGCTATTGTGCATCCTACTTTATATACCGTGACATGAGTTTTCTCTTTCGAGCAATCATTATTTCCATTATACCCTTTCATGTTTATTTCGTTCATTATTTTATGATATTTGCGGCTTTGATTCACAAAAGTTCAAATATTTATCTACTATATCGTAAAACGTAAGAATGCTTGTGCTTAACGACACTCAAGCTTCAATTGAACTTGCAAATAAAAAAGCGTAAATAAAATGGTTGGCATTAAAAAAAAATACGTCATTCAAAAAAAGGTACATATCGCGTCTTGTAAATGATCTTGGAAAAAGCTTGGACAAAACGTGTATGAAAAGCATCTCGGATAGGCCGCCTTCTCGTTCATCATTTACGATAAATTGACGCGCGACGACGTTTCAACGCCTATTTATATACCTTATTCCCGTGCACCGCAGCCAGTTCTTAATTATCACTTTTCCCAAACTTGAGAGAACTGCCGCGTTCGCGCGCTTGCTGCGGTTTCTCGCCTCATCCGCGCCACGCATACCAAAACGTGTAACATACGCGTATAATAATGCGGCTTCTCGTGCACGCCTGGACATTAATTCAGCGAACAACGCGTTCTGATCAATAAAATCTGCTTTATCGCGCATTTCATCTTCGTCCCAATTATGTGCGCATTTCACGAGCGCAATATAAATCAGCGCTATAGTTGGCTTTTAACGGAAATGCAAAAATTAATAGCTTCTGGCGACCCGCCAAATTATAAATCTTTGGCAATTAACTAATTTTTAAAGCCGTTTACGAAACAGATGAAGGTACGGGATCGTGCAGTGGACGGTACCGTGTTTTTATTGTGTTTACGAGGCACTTCGAACAGAGAATCTCACGGTATTTGATTTTTATTTGTAAATAGATTTGTTGATGTTTGGACATTTTACTCGTAAGAAACTTATGTGTCATTTGTATCGACCTTACGTATTGAAATATTTTTGATAAATTTGATAAGCATAATTAATAGAAAAGTCTGTCCAAGTCAAATGATCTCTGAGTGTTTCTCGCAGGTCTGAGACACCCTCGACAATGCCCATTATTCTCAGTCCACTGAACGTCATTTAGATTTCTAATGATCCATCCATAGTCTTGATGTAATATCCCTGACTTACAGGTATTGAAAATGAAAATGACAATAATCATAGTAAGCGAGCTATCCTATACCACTAATTTGAATTTTCTCTATATTATTTAAAAGACTGCAGTTTTGGACCAATGGATTCCTTGGCTTACCTTACAGCTTTTTATCTGCTACTACCGAATGGAGTTTCGGAATAGGTAGAAGTTATTTGCAAAAGTATCTAATTAGTAGAACTCCGCTATAAACCCGATGCAATTTAAGAGAACCAATAAATAACTTTATTACTTACTAGCAGTCTATTTGCTACTTTCAAACGTTCTAAACGTCTTGTAGATCTTATTTATTTTAATCGGCGCAAAGTTTAACGAAATAATACATTTATCGTCAAACATCGTTGGAAAAAGTTGTAAAGATATCTAAGGAAAAACCTTGAAAACACTATATCTTAAAATAGCCTACGCGTGTTTCGGACGCGGTTCCTTTAGAATAGCCAAAAAATCTCTAAACGATCTCCCCGATATCTTTGCACACATTATGCCAAAAACGCATCGTCACACATGTAACGCTAAACAAAGATGTCGAGCGCAATCATTAATAGCTATATCGATGCACGCAAACAGCCACGAGATCATTAACCATCCAGGAAGCCGAGGAAGCAAAAGAACCTCTCCCGAGGACGATTCCTCGAAGGGCGCGTAAAGCGAGTATATAGAACAGCTCATAGTCACATATGCTTTCGGTATAAATGGTTATTAATCGAGCGACCATAGGCCGGACAGACAATTTATGGGTCGCTCGTTATCCGGCCGTTTAGTGTATGGATCAACCCCGCAAACAAGCAGCCCCATATACGAGATCATTATAAACGTTATACACCGCGAGACCAGCTGTAACCCTGCACTCAGTGTATATACAGATATATAGACTATACGGGATGCATATATACAGACACGTGTAGTCTGGCTGCCAAGTACCGCCCAAAATCTCGGTCGATTGGCCAAGGGCCTCGTGACGTCTCGAGCACGTGCCACCTACGAGGATCCGCCTCGGGAATTTTTCTCTCTCTCTCTCTCTCTCTCTCTCTCACACACACACACTTACGCGTCGCGTCGCTCGAAAAAGAAGAAGGGAAGGAGAGAGAGAGAGAGAGAGAGAGAAATTTTGGAGCGAGCTGCACGGGGCCTGGCGCAGAAGAGCCTATTCGAAATGTTCTACTAATCCCGCGAACAAGGGCTACTTATATGCTAATGGCTCGCGAGCCTCTCAGTTACGGTTTGTTGTCGTTCAGTGATTAAAAACCCTTTGTGCACGATACATATATTTGATAATCGTTTGTCGTTTTTTTTTTCTCTGCTGGTGAGATTCGTGACGTAGTGTAGGTTGTGCGTGTGTATGTGTTTTTTTTAGCGGGAAGATGTCCGAGGGTAGTGATAAAGGAGTCGAGGATGTAGGGAAGAGTTCGATCCATCAGATCGACGTCGCCTCAAAAGTGTCGTTCAGTATAGAACGATTGTTGGCGCCTTGTAAGAGTAAGAGGACAGTTGCGGAGGATCGGAGCAGCGCCGAGAGGCATGGATTTTATCAGAATGTTTATCCGGTTGCTCGTGACAATTCTGCTTGTTCCGATGGTATGTATATATACGGCGTTGTCGCTCGTGGAAAGTGCGTTAACCTTTTGCAGCGAGTACATCGCAGATTAAATTAACGAGTTCTTTTTTTCGCCGTCATTTCGATATTTTACGATAGATTACTTTTCTAAGAGTTGTGGCATTGTCGAATAAGTAAAAAAGGAGAGGAATTAACAAATATTATATTATTTATCATTTCGTATAAAGTAATTCAAGAACACTACTAAGAGAAATTGTAATTTTACATTGTTATATAAACTAATTAGTGAATCGTCGTAATGAATATTCCTAAAATTAAACTAAAATTATACGCTAACAATTTTTTTATTTATTTACTGCAGTTGACGAACAAGAGTCCAGACTGAGTGTCCACCCTGACTCATCCATGATTATTTCAGAAGAGATTGAATTTCAAGATTCTGACATGGTGTGCTCGACGTCGCCGGAGCCGGAAATTAATTACGGTAAACGCTTTATCATTTGTTTACCACTTAACAATTTGCGCACAATGAAACTATGTTAATTGCATATGTCCTGCAATAATTGCAATTTTAATTTCACTATAATAATGTGTATATGGGATATCCAGTTCTACTTATTATTAACATAAAATGGTTAACGTATACCGCCTTTTTTTTAGAGTCATTGGTAAGACAAATTTCCAAAAGTTCAATTAACCGTTCAGCGCTAGAGTTCACAGCTTTGTAAACGCATATATTATACATACGTGTAAACATCAAAGCTCGCGTTATCGTCGCAGAGGAAGTTTACGCGCGACAATCCGATGAATACCCGAAAAGCCCTAATAAACACAATTCACAATTCGCGCTTAGTGAAAATCATCCCGTGTCAACGTAATCGCAGCCATAATCCTATTATACGAATGTGGCCGGGGAGGGGAATTAACAGCGTCAAACTAGAATTTAATTAGCTTATATTGGCGAACGAGCAAACGAGAAGCTTATGAAAATGCAGTCTACCGTTAAATGCAATTTCTCTTGTGTCGTAACCGAGTATAATATAAGTATATTAACGGGCGACTGAATTGAATTCAATTTAATTAGAGCGAAATGCTTGGATTGTCGTGTCGCGGTAAACACTGCTGTCGTTTGTCGTTGACTGTTTCTGCTTAATCTTTGAAAATGCAGTTCTGTCCTTTTAGAATAAAATATTACTCTGTACGAAAGATGGAAAATTATGTTATAAGTTTGTTACCTACTGGGAACTTTCTCTTCGGCATGAATTAATTAAAAACTATATAACCGCTTACATCAAAATATTTAGAAATGTATAAGTAAACGAAATAGAGCTTATTTATATTGATAGGCTTTACTATAAAGTGATGAGTACAAAGTGTCTAAGGTCTATGGAAAAGTTTAACAAGTGCATAGGTTATCGATAAACGTCATCTCCGAGAAACTTTCCTTTATCTCGAGAAACCTAATGCACCTCTAGTTACTTCCAGAATTTAGAGAAACATGTCTGTATCTATAGGATAGAGAGAGCAAGAGAGCAAGAGAGCAGAGAGCGTGAGTTTGATCCATGACTTCCTGCGAGTGGCCCACGCCCACTCAGTGTTACTTTCCCGCGGATGCCGCCCGTCCACTATTTATCTGTGCCCCGAGCCATCCACCCTCCCCTACTTCGCTAATTCCGCTATAGAAATACGGCAAAACGGATCCGCGCGCTCGCCTCATCAGAGAGAGAAAGAGAAGGAGACGCCGACGTAGAGAGATTTAGCACGAACAAAAAGTTCACATCAAATTCGCATTTATACGGACCCGCGCGAGTGTATATAATATATAAGCCTCAGCTGTCGTGAGATGCGCATCAGCTTTCGCTTGGGTTAAAAATTTGTTTCTCTCCCTCTCTCTCGTATTTTCGACCTGTCGTCTTATTCCTCTCTATTATCATATGATATTTTAGCTAGGAAGTTACGCTGCAGTTCGTTATAGTGGATTTTATAGAGTATAGGTGAGAATAGACTCTGTATAATTAGTTGTCCGATGGATGCGTTGAGTGTGCAGCGGCAATAAATTGGACGAAATAATTGTCGGATGTCGATATGTAGGTGGTAAAGCACTCGTGATTCATTCATTGGGTATAGGCAATGATTTTGGTCTAATTATGATTCTCGCTGACATTGAGCCCCGTCATAGGTATATATATTTAAAATTTAAGTGCAGCGAGGTGCAGAAAGATAAATTTAAATGTCATCGACGCAATTTAGTTTTCCCACTTTGTAAGCGCCTGTACGTCTACGTTTTTCTCAAATATTCGAATTTCGATCGTACAAGAATATTACCTGAAAAATTCTGTTTCCCGGTCATAATAAACATCAAACGCGCAGCAAATATAAACGATGTTTCAATTGCAACAGCAATTTACTCGGATACATATATACGAGATGAATAATTCACGCGGGATAAATCAATAAATCCCAATGACATTCGCATGCACACGTACGAAATCAGGGTAAAAATTAATCATGTCGCAGGGGAGTTTGTCTCGGTCGAAAAAAAGTCACCGTAACATCACAGAGAGTACAACGCGTCCCGCGAACCGAACAAAGCCGCAGTAAATCGTCTGAAACAAAAATAACGCATCTTGTGTGTGTGTGTGTGTGTGTGTGTGTGTCTGTTGCGAGCGCGCGAAAAAGCCCGTCGACTAATTTTCTACGGACGCGCGTCGTATATATGTATAATACGGAGCGACGGAGCGAGGCAATAAATTCCCTATCCCCGTGGCGCGACGTTCGGGTTAAAAGGCCGAAAATTTTGCGCCGAGTTTTCGCCAACCGACTAAGATATGTGAGACGTCGCGGGGCCGCGTTTCGACTACAAAGCCATCAACGCCGCGCGTAAATCCTCGGCGTTCGTCCGGGGCTCCAGTATATATACCGAATTTCTGCGGTGCGGCCCCTTCTCGACGTGTCCGCGCCAACAGAGAACGTCCGTTTAATTACTTTTCGATTTATCGCTCGTCCCGAGGGATGCGGCTGAGCCGCAAAAAATCACTTGATCGATCGTAGCTGCTGCATCGCGACGTTAGACGCGTGGCTTGAATTATTCGAACGCGCTGGAAAAATGTGTGTATACAAACAAAAAAGAGATGAATTTTTTGCGGGGTTTGGAGATTTTGATGCTTTTGCGGCGGATCGTGATTGGTTTTTTTTTTCGGCTTGGTTTTCGAAAAGATCCCGATTTTTGTTGTGTATTCGTTGCAACCGCGATACGCCATTCACTCTAATGAAGGAAATATCTTTTGTTATTGGTAAGTGATCGAGGCTAGGAATTATGCGTGTCTATCGCTGGCATAATTTTATACGCGGCGTAATGTATGTGCGAAGTTTGACCATTATTGCCGCATCTGCAAGGCAAATTTTCGTTTGTATTACGGCAACGTTTCCCTGGTCCTGTTCTACAGGACATAAATTACAGGCATGATCTATGAGCTGAAAAATTACGTCCTGACCATCATTCCTGCTTTATGAGATTAGAAATGACATAAACGATCGATACTTCCTTTTAAGGAGATTTTGGCTTTCTGATTTCTGTTTTTTTTTTTTTTTTTTTTTACAATAATTAGAACGATTTTTTAAAGTGTTACGCAGTGAAAACTTATGCGCTTAAACTGATTATTTCCATTTAGTAAAAATTAATTGCTCCGATATATTAAATATGTATATACATAACCCGTCTTGGAAAACTGAATGGCTCTTGATATTACTATATTAGATTTCGATAGCGAGATAAAGTGATTGCACTCTCGTGTGAATGTTTGAGCACGAGAGAAACGGGTGAGAAAATGTCATATAAGGCTTAAATTTATTTCTCGCGTAATCGAGCTTCTCTTATGGAGTGTCATAAAATAAATTATTTGACCTAACGTTATCCTTTTCTCGAACTATAACTAAAACTTTCTTAATGATTCTTATCGTAACAACACATCTATAATCAATGTAACTAAAAATATTTCCCAGTACCCAGTAGAGCATATAGAAAACAAACTCAACAATTACAGACAGCCTGTAGTAAATTCATTGGTCAAAACATTACATTCGCTCTGGAGGAAATTCCACTCCAGCCAATCTCGGATACAGACGTTAAATCGAGTAGTGCAGCAGCGGAGCATCGCAGTATCCTTAGCATATATGCAGCACCGAAGCGTCGCGCGACACAAATCTCCCGGGAAAAACAAGTGGAAATAAAAGGCTGTACAAGATGCGATCCTCTCCCTCCCAACTGCAAGCATCTGGTCGCATGTATAGCTATAAGCCAAGCGGCAACAAAATATTTGCACGCGCGGAGCTGCAGCGAATGAAAATTAGGCGCACTTTATCGCCCGGTTACCTCCGGCTCGCCCGGCTTTCTCTCGTCGCTCGGCCCCGCTGCTATATCCATTCATCACCGAATAATTAGGAGACAAGTTCAGCTTAGAGCTCGTCGCGCGGCAATTAGGTAAACTAGAAGGCGTGGCGCTGCTCTCTCTCTCTCTCTCTCTCTCTCTCTCTCTCTCTGCGTTGCACTGCACGCTGCAGTTCTATTCCTGATCTCTCTCTCTCTCTCTCTCTTGTGCTCTCATGCACGTTCGTTGCAACGCGAGGTTTTATTGTTTTTTTTTGCGGAGCTGGTGCTGCCCTTTCTTTTCTCGGAGCTCGTTCGTCAATGCTTCGAAGAGGAGGATATGGAAATTCGACGACAAATGAGAGCATCCGTCTTTCTAGCGAGAAAATCACGGGAAATCACCTTTCCACGGCTTTCTTTTGTTTTTCTGTATATGCATTGTTCGGGTTAGGTTTGGCTGGCTTTCTTTCGGAAAAGCTCGTTTCTGTTCTTCAGCTTCTGTTATATTTTTGTACGTATACTCGTGTGCTGGTTTTGAAGACTTTTCTTTTTAATTGGAATATCCGGTTAGGTGGTGTTTCATTGTTGAAACGTTCATTAATCATCTTTTACACAGTTTAAAAATGTGTTGCGGATTCTCCTAATACCGTTCACGAAATAAAAATATAACAACATTTGGGCGTATTGAAAATAAAGGTTTTTGTCAATTCGTAATTATTTAATGAAAGATGACGGAAAAACAACGTTAATCGGTATAATTCGTGTAAAAAAAAAATTAAGAGAATTATAACTCAGCGCAAAAGTATGGATTTCAAAAACATAGGAACAATATTAAAAAAAATACTTTAAAATCTTGAAAGAGTAAAGCAAAACATTTTGTATTTTTCACGCGAAGACATTTCGAAATAACGGAATTCAGGGATGACTCTAAGGGCCTATATGAAAATAAACTCAGTAGACATCCCGATATTGTTTTGTTCGGGCGCAATTTACAACGGCAACATCGGAGCAGAGAAAGTGCGAGTGCCACCCGGTACGGAATTTGCCCCTTATATTTGCGCCCCTTAAATTCATCCACAAGTGCACTCCCCGATGCGCAGACTCGAATAAATCGAGGAAAATAAAGCTCGGAGCAATAAGTGCGCAATGAGCGATTGGCCGATTACACCGAGTGACTAAGGGCGTGACCGTTTTAGCAACGTCTCCCCCTGCTCCACTATAGTCTATACGCAAGCGCGACCGAGAGAGAGAGAGAGAGAGAGAAGAAACTCCGACAATTACGTCGCCATCTGACAATTAGTAGCCGGTAAACGCTTCGTTCACGGATCGTGCGGTGCTGCTGTTGCGACCCTCCTCCTCGCCACGAATAGTTTTTCGGGATATTTATTGCCTCGCGAGCCGACGGCGCGGAGTCGCGAGAACGAGTTACCTGCTATGCTGCCTGTATTATACGTGTTGCTCGCTCTGCACTTTCCGATCTATCTTTCGATCTGGGATCGTTATTTTTGGGATGATTTTTTTCGTTTCCTTTTTGTTTTCATAGAAAATGCGCTGCTTCGAGGCTGATGAAGCATTGAGTTTAGGAATTGTTGATAAAAAATAATAGGTGGAAAATTTAAGATTAGCTCGGGCTTAAGTAGATCAAGCCCTGTCTCGCAAGACACGCCTAATATTAGATATATGAAACGAGTCTATATCTGCTTGTAATTGCAACTAATAGATTTTACGTGTTATACGGCAAACTTGGATCACTGTTATCTTCATGTGTTATGCGCTGATTACTTATGCAATATAATCGTCGCGTAGGCCTGTGTCATTCTTCGAAAGAGAAATAAAAATTTAATAAAAATAAAATGACTATCGGAAATTCTTTTTGTACAAATGTTTGAACAGAAATTCGACCTCGAATGCATATTGGCATACATAAAAATAACCGACTGATCTTAGTTTAGTTCGGTATCTATACACACAAAGTTCGATGTCTTCGACTTGTTTCTTTCTTGAAAGCTCGGAGGAGAAAATTGCTCGTTAGGAGAGTTGAAAAATAGTTTTAAAAATAAATCCGGTACTTAGTGACACTTGGTCTTTCTTTTTCTCTCTCTCTCTCTTGCGGTCTTTCTTTCGTCAAAACGACCAAATGAACTTTTCGACCCACTAACTCTTTTCGACACTTCGAATTTTGAATATTTTGTTTTTCTAATGCCAAGAATTAATATAGCATCTTTCGTCGAGCAATTTTATTTACACTTTGGATCGTTAGTGCATAGAGAGAATTCCTGTTGCAAATAATATAATACTGAACAGGCTAATGAGTATATACCATAGCGATCGCAAGAATATTTTCATTTCAACATTAATTAAACATGCGAGCTCCGATAAATGAAATTTCCTAAATATTAAAACCCCCCCAAAAGAGAGAAAAATCGGTAACATCGAGGCCGCAGTATCTCGCCCAAAAATCACCATTCGTGCGCACAAGTAATGCATCTCAATTCCCCAACAGGACGCAGCTTTCACAATCGCTATAACTCTTCACTCGCAATAACGCTTGACAACCTCCCCAACCAGCTCGAAAAAGGAAAAAAAAAAAAGAAATGAATTCAATTTCCCTTGGCTGACCATTTCTCAAAGCAGTCGAAACAGGATGTAACCATCGCGTTAGCTCAATTTCCCAGTTTATAAGTCGCAGGCGAAAAAGCGACGATAGCCCCAATGCCAAATGAAGCAATCATGCACAAGTCCCGGTCGCGTGATCCTCGTAAAACCAAATTGGCCGTGTCTTCGTTAAAGCCGCGAGCGAGAGCTAGACCGAGAGATGACGAATGGCCAGATAATTAGAAGACGATATAACCACGAGAGCTTTAAAGCTCGCTCGCTCACAGGCATACATATGTGTTCGCACTGCAGGCAGCGAAATAAAAGCGAGTCCGCTGCAGCAATGCTTGCGAGAGACACGCCTACCGAGTATAGAGCGCGGGGATAAGTATAAATATAAACAACATTCGGAGAGAGGGAGAGAGAGAGAGAGTGGGAGAGATTGATGAGACTGGAAATTCTTGAGGCTAATCAAGCCGCCCCGAGACGTGGCTATACTGTTGCTTTCTCTATAGAGTCGCTGCTTCTGTGCAGCGCATGCCGAGACTCGCTTTTAGAGTCTACTTACCACCTATTTGCTGCTCCGTTTTAATTGTCCCGAGGACCTATTTTGAAACACTTAGTTGCTGAACGAGTTGGTAAACAAAGCCACTAAAGCCTGTCCTTACTATTGCTTTTTATGATAATTTGTGATTATAGCTTTTGATTGTGAGACACTTCCAGGACAACAATTTTATGAGCATGCCAAATTGCAGTTTATCCCATTTTCAGCTGCTATGTCGTTATTTTGTCATTAGTGATAGAATGTTAAAAGTAATCTATAAATGTTACGCTATATTCCATAAATTTTAATGTAAAAAAATTCTTTAACTTGGTATGGCTTTTCCAAAGACTCGATATCCATTTACATTTGCGTATGCAAGAGATAAATAATTCATTATATTGATCATTGCTTTTCGTTGAGGCAGAGGGTTGCAGCAGCAGCTACGGAGCCAACTCGACATCGGCCCTGGAGCTGAGCGATCGCGAGCTACCGGAACGTAGCTCGAGCGCTGCGAGCGACGACGAGCGCAAAAAACGTCCGCGCACTGCCTTCACGGCCGCCCAGATCAAGTCATTGGAGGCGGAGTTCGAGAGGAACAAGTACCTAAGCGTCGCCAAGAGGCTCCAGCTCAGCAAAACTCTCAAGCTCACCGAGACGCAAGTACACGAG
>UELV01176271.1:0-13248 GCA_900490015.1 Megastigmus stigmatizans | reverse complement strand
CGCCCAGACCGAATATTCACGGTGCCAAGGTTATGCTCTGCATTTGGTGGGACCAGCTCGGTGTGGTGTATTATGAGCTGTTGAAACCGAGTGAAACTATTACAGGGGATCGGTATCGAACGCAATTGATGCGTTTGAGTCGAGCATTGAAGGAGAAACGGCCACAGTATCAAGAGAGACACGATAAAGTTATCCTGCAACATGACAATGCTCGGCCACATTTCGCAAAACCCGTCAAGACATACTTAGAAACCCTAAAATGGGAAGTCTTACCCCACCCGCCGTACTCTCCAGACATTGCTCCTTCCGACTACCATTTGTTCCGATCGATGGCACATGGCCTAGCTGAGCAGCATTTCCATTCTTATGAAGAAGTCAAAGAATGGATTGATTTGTGGATCGCCTCAAAAGACGCATCGTTTTTTCGAGATGGTATCCGACAATTGCCCGAAAGATGGCAAAAAGTAGTGGCTAGTGACGGACAGTACTTTGAATCATAAACAGCTAATCACTTTTTCAGAATAAAGCCTCAAATTTTCGAAAAAATCGGCGGAAGCAAAGTTGTGCACCTAATATAAATATGCATATTCTGTAGCTAAACTTAATTAAAACATTTATTTGGCTTTTGGTAATGTAAAAATGTTCTGAATAACTTTTTAAAAGTTAAATCATATTTTGTTTCTAATTTTTACTCGCACACATAATAATTACTGTTGATAATAAACAAATTATTTACGCAACATGAAACATTTCTAGATTATATAACGGTCATTATTACAAGGATTTAGTTGCTAACTTAGTATTTAAATTATATAAAATAACAATTAATGTATTAAAAATTAATAACACTAAATTGATTGATATTGAAATGGTCAAAATTTAATTTACATTGTTGTAACAAAAAGTATTGCTTGTGTAATTTTTATAATGCACAAGTGATTTTAAAAATTGTGACGAATTCGCGAGAAAGTTTCATATTTGCTCGGTAATTCGATGGCACGCTTTATCAAACGGCGCGCAGGCTAAGGGAACCGTGAGCGAGATAGCGAGCGTGGCGCGTGTCGCGAGAAAGAGAGAGAGAGAGAGAGAGCGAGTGATTTAGGTAGACAGACGGCGCGATAGGACAATTAGATCGCGCCGACAGATCGTTTTCCGCCGCGAGAGAGAAAGCACTCGATCAAGAATCGAGACGCGCGATTCGGTGCTGTGAGAGTGTGTTTGTGTGAACCACCATCCTTTTTCTGTATTGCACTGGACTGCAGCCAGTGCAATTTTCACTACCCTACAGAGATAGATAGAGAGAGTGAGAAAGAGAGAAAGCGAGAGTGGTCATAAACTCAGCGTCGAGTAAGTACACGACTTACTGTGTAAAACGGCTTGCAAGCGGCAAGCCGTGTAAGAGTGTGTGCGTGTGTGTTATTCGCGGCCGTTTCCCGCGTTTTACCAGCCTTCTCGGTTCGTGGTTACCGTTCGTAGTAGAAAAGCGTTTCTACTGTGCATTAAATCTGACCAGCAGGACTTGCGAGCATTGCACGGTGCTCGCAATCAATATTTCTGAACAACGGAAAACGAGACTCTTCAAGAGAGTCTCGTGTGTGTAAACGAGAGCTGTTGGTGTCTGTATAGCGTCAAATCATCGCTCGATTTTGACGCTGCAACGTGTATGCAGGTATGAGTGAGAACGCAAGTACGTTCTCACCGCAATAATAACAGCCCCGTTACAAAATAAATGACGATAATTGTTGTAAAAATATTGGTAATAAATCTGAATCAATTATAGTGTTTGTTGAAGATAAGAAAAAACGGAATATTATATATATATCAATTACAATTTGTTATATTTCGTTTAAATTGTTAATATAATTTTCGCCGCTCTTATTTGACAATAAAAGGTATAAAAATGATTATTAGATTTCACAATTTAAATATTTATTAATTAGTTGCTGAGACACATTCATTATTGCTATTATTATTATTAGTGTTATTGCATGATCTAAACATAATTGCTAAACATTAAGAAATATTACTTATGTCGACTGTACTCTACTATAAACTGACAAAGATTTTGCTATTGGTCTTATAGTCTAATCAATATTAATGGGCAATCAGATTGCCCTTGTTTATAATCACCCTCACAGAATCTGAAATAAATTTATATTTAAACCTGAAAAAACATATATTAGTAAAGGATAATCTGATCGCCCCCCACCACCCAGACAACATAAACAAGGGCAATCTGATTGCCCATTAATATTGATTAGACTGTAAGACCAATAGAAATATCTTTGTCAGTTTATAATTGCTAAAGTTAACATTTTGTATAACACTAATAGTTAATTATATGAAATGCAATATTTATTGAGTCTTGTAAATTAAATTTTATACGTTAAATAATAATACTAAAGTATAATGCTTAGCTTAATATGTTGAAACTATTTAAAAATTATAAGTTAAAACAACAAAAAAACGAATACCGGTTATTTAAATATATTGTTTAAAAAGGTCTAAAAAGCGCTATTCAACGAGATCTTATTAACATGAATTTCTCGGGAATTGGTATTAGATGTTTTATTATTTAAGGATGATCGACTAGTTAAATTATATTAAATAAATGAAAAATAGAAACAAGATAAATTTTTCCCACGCAAAAGCGTGGGGAATTTCTCTATGCGTTGATCTGTATATATAACTTTTGTGTATAAAAGTTCTTTGCGATTATCGCTTGCGAATACGTGTCATCTTTTATCACTTCGCTGAATTTGACTTAGAAGTAAGTGGACTGGTATGGGGAGACGTAAACAAACGGCGACCATCTTGAATTAGGTCAAGGTCATTACCCTAATCTTAAGTGTTTGTTTATATAAACATACAGTAGCTTAATGAGTTGTTTATATAAACAAGTACTCAAGATAAATCTAATTAGTTTTTTTTTATTTACATAAACAGTAGCTGTAGGGATTCTGAATACAAAGAAGTCATAGACCCTCAGAGTTGTACGACATTTCAGCATAACAGATGCAGCTATCTTCAAGTATTTTTTAAAGTAAGTACTCTCTCACTGTTGTGAGAGAGGTCAGTGACCTATATCTGTGAGACCTTTTTTCTACTACTCCATAACAGACGTTTACTAGGCTAATGTTTTCATCTGCCCCAAAAAATATGTCTGCGCCCGAAAATATACCTGTTCCGGATGCAGGGCCATAATTTGGAGAGAGGACCGACAATATGGTCGCAAGTATTGAAAAGTTTCTGGAACGCTATAATCCGGAAACGACACGTGTACAACATATCCAAATGGGGCACGAACGGAGCCAAGAAGTCAAAGGATGTCTATTCTTGAAAACTTTTACACGAGGCCCAAGAGCAACACGGAAATCGCCTTTTTAATACTCGACTGGATGAACAGGAAAGCTATCACCATTTTACCAGCACAGCCGAAGGGATCAGCAAATTAATGAGCGTCAGCAATAAATATTCTTAATATTTTTTCTATTTCCTACTAATATTTGAGTTACCTTTTTATTTATTTATTTATTTTTGTCTATTTTTTTTCCTAAAGTTTCTCGCCGGGCATCTGGATATCTGGCAAAAGCGCCGCCCATGCTTATTGCAGAGATACAAAGAGTTGTACCAATTCGTCGCGCTCAGGAATTACGGTAGTTTTACGACCTTATTCTCGATAATAGCTCAATTTCGTATACGCTCTCTATAGACAATTTAAAAGATGTTCTAGAACGCGTATCAGAAAGTTTTTCGTGGCCATCGGAAGAATAGTTTAATATTAAGCTAGTATTAACTAAGTTTATATTTATTAATAAGATTTTTTGTTATAATAAAAAGTTTAAGGTTTTTTAATAAATTTTTTACAGTAAATCAGTCTTCGTGTGACACTGTCTATCCATTATCCTCATATTCCTCATCATCTAGTATACCCGATATGTATACTTGCGACGCTGATTTCTCATGTGATGATACATGCAATACCGATATGCACTTAATCCCCCCTCTGGAGACGATAGACGCTGATTCTTTGTCATCGGGTGAAGCTACACAAGTAGGTAGCGGCGGCGGCAACTATACGAGCGATACAACTCCTATGGAGGAGGAGGAGGAGGAGGAGGAGGAAAAGGAGGAGGAGGAGGAGGAGAAGGAGAAAGACGAGGTAGAGGAGGAGAAGGAGGAGGAGGAGGCGGCGGAGGAGGGGGATCGGATTGAGCGTTTCATTATATATGAAAATACTCGGAAACACATGCGTAGATTCGGCGTAACAGGTACAAAAATTTTATTAAAAATTCTTCCATAACCAATTAATGTTAACCCTATTATATGGCTCGAATTGACTATGATGGACATTCACGCTTATATCGTATGCTTGACAGAGCCGCATAATATGATAGGGTTAAGCGTTAGAAGTTGGAGTTTTGAACAAGGCCCAGCTGGGCTTTCTTTACGACCGGTTGAGAATTTTTCACATCACGACTTGTGGCTTTAATTAGTAGTTTAGTTGAAAGTAATCAGCCTTTTCAAATCGACGATACTTTTATCTTAACTGTAACAATTGTAAATGTACCTGCCGGACAGGGATTTCGAAAAAAAGCTGTAACATTAGATTATGTAGGTCGGCGTCATACATTAACCATCATAAACAATGACAATAAATGTTTGCCGCGAGCATTGGCGGTGGGAGAAGAGTACCTGCGAGGGAAAAACTCTGAATCTCTCGAATCTCGAGAGATTTGGAATCAGATACGCAATAGTCGTAGAATATTGCAAAAGAATTGCGCAGACCTCTTGGTACTTACTGCAAGTGCCCAAATTCCCGAAAGAGGTTGTGGCTTTTTTGAAATAGATTTATTTTAAACTTACTACACTCAGCGTAACATAGCTATCGTAGTCTATGATAGATTAAGTTTAGGTAATGGCGATCCAGCATTTTTTGATGGTGCGCATGTGCACGGAGAAATAACTGGCCTGATAAACCTATTATTCGATGCTCGAATGAAGCATTACGATGTTATTTTAAATCTGACGGGGGCTGCTCGTAGCCAATTTTTTGCGGTTACTGTAACAAAGGTTATAAGCGTGTCGATGCTCACAGATACCCGGAGCAGTGCCCAAGATGTTTTGCGACCTCTGCTTGCCCAACGGTCGAAGACACCATAAAATGTGCCCAAAGTAATAGGATATTTCTCGGTAAAAAGTAAGGGTCGTATAAAAGTAAAAATAAAAAATTATGCGACATTGTGAAATTCTGTAATGTCTGTTGTAAACGTGTAAATATTTATAATTCCCGGCATGTGTGTGGTAGTAAGTGGTGTGAGATGTGCCGCAAGAGACACGATATGAATGAACTTTGTTATATACAGCGTGTCAAAAAGAGTGTAGTGAGAAGTATGTTTACAGTGCCGAGAGAGCCAAAAAAAGAACCATTTTATATTTTATGACTTCGAGATACGGCAAGATACCCATTATAAAGATCATCCGAGCACAACGATACATGTACCAAATCTTTGTATTGCGCAGCAAGCGTACGATGACTGTGTTAACTCTGAGGATATTTCGAAACTTTGTGCAACGTGCGGCGTTCATGAGCATATTTTTCGCGAGAATTCAGTCAAAAGTCTGCTCGATCTGGTTATACGCGAAAATTTGGAATTTGACAAGATTATTTGTATTGCGCTTAACGCTGGGGGTTTCGATGCCCAATTTATTCTTAAAGAAATAGTCGAAAAGCAGGAAAAAGCGCTAACTGTAATTTTAAACGGGCGCATCTCTTCAATACTGAAGAAAATCAGAGTTATATAGGCAATTTATCAGCTGCGCGGTACTTCGCACCCGATTCCATGACAGATTGTGATCGAGAAAATTTTTATTAATGGTACGATAAATATCTCCAAAGCCACGAGTTTAATTTTCAACGCAAAATTATTGAATTCTACCGCATGGATGTTGAGATCTTAAGATTAGCCTGCATTGCATTTCGTATGTTATTCATAAAATGCGGAAATACTTGTCCATTTACAGGGGTCGTAACGATAGCTTCCGCTTGTTCGCTAGTTTTTAGAAAAAACTTTTTACGCGAGAACAGTACAGGCATCATTCCTATCGAGGGTTATCGTCACGCTGATAAACACTCACAAAAGTCATTACAATGACTAGTACAGTGCAAGCGCGAACTAAACAGGGAGATCATTCATGCCGCACGGGGGCGAGAATTTAGATTAAAGGACGGTTTTCGCGTAGATGGGTACTTACCGCAGGTGCCAACCAACGATCAGCAGCAGCAGCAAAAAGGTATTGTTTTCGAATATCAGGCTTGTTATACACATGGATGTCCAAAGTGTTCGGAGAGGAATCGTAATAAAAACCTATCCTATGACCGAAGATTCGATCAGGTGTATGAAAACAACTGCAGAAATATCAATAAAATTAAAACACTTGGCTACGATGTTTGGGAAATATGGGAATGCACGTTTGATCGTTTAAAAGCTAGAGATAAAGAAATTAATAATTATGTAACGAATCACCCGATAATGAGTAAGATTACTTTAAATCCTCGTGATGCTTTTTACGGCGACCGAACGGAAAATGTTGTTACCCAATGCACAGTCAGTGATAGGGAAAAAATCAACTATACAGATATATGCACACTTTATCCTTATGTGTGTAAAAGAGGTCAATTTCCACAAGGACATCTACGTATTTTGATTGGTAGTGAGTGTGATGAGGTAACAATGAGTGATAATAATAATTTATAAAGGTAGAGGAATTTGTAAAGTGTAAAGTTCTATCACCCCGTAACCTCTATATTCCACTTTGCCTGTAAAAATGCACGGTAGACTGCTTTTCGCGCTATGTCGATCATACTGTGAGAGTATGAACGAGAAAGATTGTAATCACGAGCGGGAGGATGATCGCGTCTTTACAGGTACATGGGTAGTCGACAAGCTGAGAAAAGCTTTTCAGTTGGGATATCGCGTAACCGAGATACTCATAATATGGCAATATCGAATGATGCGATTCGATCAAGTCAGTAAAACAGGGGGACTGTTTGCCGATTGTGTAGACACATTTCTAGCAATCAAACCAGCGTCTAGCGGTTGGCCATCTTGGTGCGTCGACGAAACGACAAAAACGCAATATATGGACCAGTACGAACGAGATGAGGGTATTCGATTGGACTTTACGAATATTGAGAAAAATTCAGGCTTACGAGTAGTCGCTAAGCTATGTCTCATCTCATTTTGGGGGAAATTTGCTCAACGAAGTAATTTGAAGCAGACAGAGGTGATCAAATCGCGAGAGAGTCTTCTGAAACTTCTCGCATGTCGTGAAAAAGAAGTGCTAGATTTACTTCCAGTAAATGACTCGGTATTGTATTCTAATTGGCAGTTTAAAGACGAGGCAGTGACTCCTGCTCCTTAAACAAATGTAGTCATTGCGGCTTATACAACGGCTCAGGCACGATTGAAGCATTGCGAAGAATTGGAAAAGTTAGGTTAAAGAGTCCTTTATTACGACATGGACTCCTGTATATTCACATCGCGTGGATGTAATGGCGAATATATGCTGTACCTTGGCTCGAAACTCGGCGACATGACAAATGAGTTAAAACGCTATGGCGAAGGTACATATATAAAAAGTTTCCTCTCGGGTGGACCAAAGTTTTACGCTTATCTAGCAGAGAATGGTGATAAAAAGTTTGAATGTTGTAAAATCAAAGGTATAAAACTGAACTTTTCCAATGGACAGAAAATAAATTTTGATAGTGTTAAAAAATTATTAGATACTACACAGATTTGCATGCAAGAGACTATCGTCGCCGCGCAGACGATAGAAACATAAGATTAAAATTCAAAGCGATTCGTCAAACTAATATGCACGAGGTTGTGACAATTGACGAAACTAAAACTTGTTCTATTGTATTGAAAAAGCGTCGCTATGTTACACCTCAATATTCCTTACCCTTCGGCTACAAAACAAGCTAAATATTACTGTATATATTTGTAGGTAAAAGGTATATAAACTATGTTCTGAATATAATAAATTTTATTTTTCTTAAGATGTATAAAATTCTTTTGACCTTTATTCCCCCCTCCTCCTCTTAAGAAGTATCCCCTATTGTTCTGATCTTAATTTGATTTACTTGCCCGACACGCGCTGTAAAAGCAGATGTCGAGAGCTAAGATGCGCGCTCTAAAAACTAAGCTGCGCGCCGTGCGCTCTAAAAGCTAAGTTGCGCACCACGCGCTCTAAAAGCTAAGCTGTGCGCAGCGTGCTCGAAAGCTAAGCTACGCGCCGCGGGACACGCGTTTGAAAGGCTAATTTGCGCGTCCGGGTCCGCCGCCGCTGGTGTTTGGGTAAAAATTTTATTTAAATAATCTAGAATTATCATTAGAGCGCTCAGTCACTAAGATGGATACGCAATGGAAACATCCTTTTACGTGTATTGTGAGTGGTCCAACGGTGGAAACACCGTTTTTGTTAAACGATTTCTTGCTGCGATTCCAAGTATTTGTGACTGCAAGTTTGACAGAATATTATTTTATTACGCCGAGTGGCAGAAGGCTTATAGAACTGAACTTTTACTGCCACGCTTTTATACAAATAATCGAATAGAATGTCGTTAAGGTCTGCCTCAGGCATCCGACTATTCTAACGATAACGAGAAGAAAAAATTAATAGTGATCGGCGACTTGATGCGTAAATCGTCAAACAATACTATACTTGATTTATTTACTATACTATATTTATTTATTTAGTTATCATAAAAACATCAGTGTTATATTCGTTACGCAAAATCTTTTTCACAGTGGCAGCGGCCAATGCGACATATCATTTAATGCAAATTATATTGTTATTTTTAAAAATCCGCGCTATCGTGCTAAGATACAGTATCTGGCTCGTCAGGTCTATCTCTTTTACTGACATCTATCATAGGCTCGCTTATTTCGAGATTGATCGGTACCAACTCTACATAGCACGACTTAGATACGGAGCGTACAAGAAAAATGATCATTGTACCCGAGGAGGCACTTAATCGTACTCAAACCGCAGGCGGACTTTTGCCTACATTGCCTACAGCATGCGTAACCAGCCGCGATAATACAGATGAACATTCGATTCAGACCTGTGGTGACAATTTATCTAGGTTGGATGCTGAAATGCATAATATTTTAAACTCAAAAAAGACTTCCAACGAACGAGAAAAATGTCTGAATTATTTGCAAGTGCTGGGCAGATATCTGTTTTTCAAAGAAAACGAACGCAGCGCAGAGTGCGATGCCGAACATGAGTTAGATGAGATCGACTCTGCCTTATCGCCTCTCATGGAAGAGAGTATTTTGGATAGTGTGCCGAAAACTTACGCGCGCAAAGCTAGACTTTTATTACACCACTGGAAAATAGAAGCACCGGACAGGTTAAAGTGGGACAATGCCGGAACTGTTTCGATAGACGGAAGCAAGACCGAGCTGTCAAATATTCTAGAATTACTGAACGATGCTGTAAAAAAGAAAAACAAGGATGATGTCGATGATGTCCCTACCGGTCAAATAGAATTTGCGAAGTTTATTGAAACATCGGATACACCTAGTAGTTTGATCGGAAACGCTAATATTTTAAAAATTACGCAGGTATTAACGAACCCCTTAAATACAGCTAAACGCCGCTTGAAGAACGCAGAATGGCACGGAGAGCCGGCAGCGATTAGTTCACCTAAGCTGACGAGAAGTATTGCAGCAAAAAATAAATGGCTTAAAATGGACATTTAAAATAAAAAAAAAATAAAAATGAGGTACGAAAAACGGTACTATGATAATTTTCACGAAGCCGGTTATGCGGGGCGCAAAATCTTATACGCGTAATTAAAACCGATAAAGCCTTGTCCAATGAGGTGGAAAAGAAAAAAATTTATGAATGGCTAAGTAATCAAGACGCTTACGCACTTCACAAATCCATTCAGCGGAAATCCCCAAGACTACACTACAACGAGACAAATATCGACGATTTGTGGGAGTGCGATTTGATACAGCTGACATCGTTAAAAGATTACAATGATGGCTACTGCTACATGCTCGTAATCGTGGAAGTCCTAAGTAAATACGCCTGGATCACCCCCGGACAACGAAATACATAACTTTCCACATGGCGTTTATAAAAGTATAGAGAAGCTGGCAGCCGAAATAAACAAACCGAGAGGTATAAACAAGCATCAAGTACTCGAACCGACGTAATTTCAAAAAGGATATACGAAAAAATTAGGCGTATATTTGGGTTCGAGAGTAGCGTGCATAGGTAGACTGGCACGTTTGCTACTACAAACGGGAGTCTCGTGCCCATAATAGGTAATAGACCCGCTTCGTTATCGCGCGCTGTACCCGATCAACTATACGTTTACACCGATGTATGTGAGCCGTATACTATAGGTGATACACAGGCAGCTCTACTGTGTATCTTTAGACGGGTCAAAATATACCTTTGGTGCTAACGTTGTGAGACATTTTGCACCTATACGCTATATTCCTTTACTGCATCACAGCTTCCGCTCTATCGTTATAGATACAAGAGATAAACACGGCCAGCGTATACCATTCGAGTATGGAACGTTGACGGTTACGCTTTACTTTAGATGTAGCCGTTAAAACAGGAGTCATTACGTGTATTACAAAACAATCAAATCGGTAGAGGAGTGAAAAACGTCTTTGCGGGCTTAACTTATAAGTGCGGTTGAGGCGTAGGTGCCTGGCTCGGAGGTCTTTTTCGCAAAATTCTTCCCCACATCGCGTCAGGTGCAAAATCTATGGGTAATGAAGTCGTATGCACATGTTTAATGTTTTGGACGACGTCGCCTATAAGGGGGCCAATTTCTCGGAGGCAGTACAATTACGTGCTAAAGAGTCTGGAAAAAATTTGAGAAGAAAGGCAACTAATAAAATCTCTGATATGATGAAAGGCTCCGTTTATAACTCGCGGATTGCTAAACGCAGATGGCAGTCGAGAAAGAACCGTGGATCCGGTAACATCGTTACCGCGCAGCGGAAGCGACGTAAACAAAGTAAAAGAAAATCGCTGTACCGTTATCAGAAAAAGAAACAAAACAGCGAGGAGCACCAATAGCAGTCGAAGAAAGAAGAACAAGAAAGCTAGTGCTATTTCTAGAAGCATAAACGATATTTTCGGTCCGAAACAATTTTAAATATGGCTTTCTTACACTCTCATTCGTTGAAATGCATGACTAGCGAATTGGATATCTTTACACTTCCGGCAACGCAGACATCGATAGAGGGTAGACCTTACTTAAATTGCAAACCTGTGTCATCGCTTAGCGATGAAAGTGACGCGCCCCTGGAGTTCGTCGTGCCTAGTGCTACCGAACATTACATAGACCTCGCGCATATAATGCTATACATTCGAAAATCACACCTGTTGATACAGATGGTGAAAACGCTAAAGTAGCATCGATTAACAATTTTCTTCACTTAATGTTCAATCAAGTCGATGTCTTTTCAATCAAAAATTCGTTTCACCACCGAATAACGCAGATGTGTACAGAGCATACATCGAATCGTTACTCAACTACTCATCGTCGACTAAGGTCTCGTATTTGACCGAGAGCTTATTGTACAACAATACAGATGATTCATTCGACGCGCCTCCAAATGCTGTAGCACCGCAACCAGTCAATCTAGGCGCGGAAAAACGACGCTACTTTTCCCAAGGCGGAAAGACATTCGATATGATTGGACTTTTGCATTGCGATGTGTTTAATCAAGATAAAATGCTAATCAGCGGCGTAGAGATGAGAGTTAGACTGATCAGGAGCGAAGACACATTTTGCCTGATGGATGCATCGGACGACGGTAAATTTAAAGTACATATCAAGGAGGCAACACACATTGTGCGTAGAGTTAAAATTAACGCTGGGGTCTTACTAGCTCACGCGAATGCACTAGCAAAAACTACAGCTAAATATCCTATTACTAGGGTAGAAGTGAAATCATTTACACTGCATGCTGGAATTTTAGGCGACCCGATAGATAACGCTATTCTTGGACAGCTGCCAAAAAGAATAATAATAGGCTTCGTCGACAATAGAGCCTTCAACGGAAATCGAAGCTTCAATCCGTACAATTTTCTGCATTTCTCGATCAACTATCTGTCGCTTTACATCGACGGTGTTCAAATACCCGTGGTCCGAAAATGGATCCAAAATCAGCTAACGCAGAAAGTTTCTATATTGTTTGTAGATGAAAAAAATAGCAAATTGAAAATCGTAAGTGATTGGTTTCGCAAGTTATGGACGTTTTTGTATTTATGCTATGGGCATTCGTGAAGTGGAAGGTGGAGCATTTAGGTACACGCGTACAATCCGTTTTTTAACTCCAAGTTGACCAAATTGAGCATACATTTATTGTTTATTGTTAATAACACTATTTTTTTGAAAATTTATTGATGTGTTCATAAATTATTAAGTTGACTTAATGAATAATGAAAAATTTAAAGGTTTCGTTTTTAGGACTTATCTCAAAATACTTCAGCTAATTTTATAGAGTTTGAAAAATTGACTGAAATTATCTTGAAAATCGTATATTTCAGAACAAACTTAGTAAAACCACTCTTAGCGTGACCCACGATCAACGACGAGGATGTAGTGGTCACCTAATCCCTTTTTTTATTTTTTTTATTTTTATTTTGTTTTATTTTGTTTTTTTTTTATTTTTTTTTGTTTTTTTTTTGAATATTTTTTTTGTAAATTTAAATTAATGATAGAGATTTTGATAATTTTTGTTTCAATGACAATAAAATAAGTGTAAGATTTTCTTTTAAATACTTACAATCTACAGTTAAAGATGTAGCGATGAAAATTCAACTACAGCTTTTAAAAGATTTGGTAAATAAGTATCACAATGAAAGCCGTTTACTTTGTAACGACCCCAAAACTTCAAGAAGTCACGATGAATCGACTCACCACTCTGCTCTGACCAAAAGCCTAAGCCGTTATTTTTTTCAATGAATTGAAAACCTTCTTTAACGTGGGAAAGAATTACGTGAATTTTTAGAGTCTCTGAAAGTTGTTCAATGCTTTCCAAGGCTTTTTTTAATTCTTCAATATAATCATCAAGTGAAGATCCTACTTTACCAGAGGTAAAGCAACAATTCACCACCTTGTCCATAGCTTTGAAAGCTGTAATGTAAGGTAAAATTTTAAAAATACCTACTTCTCCACATATATCAAGATCCTTAAGC